>JAOTQR010097201.1:0-72661 GCA_025774065.1 Solanum ossicruentum | reverse complement strand
AACCTTAGAATATGGATGAGTTTTGGGACTTGAAATTTGGAGATGAAATATTGTCTAAGTGTTTGAGAGAATATTTTGGGAATATCTTGAATGATATGAGGGTGAAATAAGGCTAAGTATAGGTATTTTCACAAATGGGAACACTAAGGCCCAAGACCCAAAGTCCTTGGACTGACAAGAAAAGCAGTGCACAAAATACACTGTAGCGCGCCCTTGGCGCGTTGCACCAGGGCCGTGGATTGTCCCTGCAGATCGTATTTTTGTGATTTTCAAATTTTGCTACGGTTGCTCTTAAGTCAAGGTTAGACCCATTTTCCACTGAACTTGACCCCCCTAAACAAGAATATGAAGTTGAAGTTTTGATATCATGCACGGGTTTTGGGATATATGGCAATTATGATTCTGGGCACTTTCGAGGCACATTTTCGGGAACTTTTTGGGGTCGTTTCATTAATAGGTCTGGATGCCACTATTTCTTTCATTATTTCTCTTGTTGCTATTGGGCTACATATATGTCATGAGTGTTAGGTGAACCTTATAAAGTGTCTACCCCATTGGTGAGTTTACTATTGCTACAAAAGTCTATAGATATTATTCCATGTTCATATTACATTAGGTCTTGCCTTGTGATTTGTTGAATTTGATGTGGTGGATTTTTATGTCATACTTAGTGTGGATTGGTTGCATACATATTGTGTCTTCATTGATAGTGGGACCCATAAAAGTTAGATTCCAATTCCCTAATAAAACCCATCCTTGAGTGGTAGTGAAGAGGTAGATCCATTTCTTATCTTAAGGTCTAATTGAACTCTAAGGGTTGATTTCTAAGGATTGTCTCTATCATCTTGTGAGGATCAGGAATGTTGAGCATAAGGTCCTTCCTATTGAGTCGATTTCGGTGGTCAATGAGTTCTTGATGTCCTTTTGATGTTTTAATATGGTGTAGTGTCTTCTGGTTTGGCTAGTGCACCGGCTATGTCTATAGGTCTCATAAATAGGGTCTCTAAAAGCACTACCTTAATATGTTTGTGGTGGTCTTAGTTGATGATATATTGGCTCATTTCCAGAACTAATGGAGAACTTGTGGACCATTTAAGGGTGATATTGTGAGTTTTGAGGAGTGCGAGATTCCTTTCTAATTATGGAAATTGGGAATCTTTAGGATGATGAGAGGGTGGTTGGAGAAGTTGACTAGGTGACTAGGTCAGGTATGAGGTTGGGTGAATTTGAGAATGGTGGTGTAGTGGTTTTGGTGGTTCAAAATCTTCTTTGGTTGAGGAGGTCTAATTAAGCAAGGCATTGATTCCACCTTAATAGAGTTAGAGGTTTTAGTGAGGGATGGTAGAGTGGAGGTTTACTTCCAATGGGGATATGGTGGCTTTTGGTGACAAGGTGGAGTATGTTTGTTTAAGGTTGGCAAATTGGTTAAGGTTTGTAGGTCCTTATAGGGTTTGGAGGAGAAATTGGTAAGGTTGAATAAGGATTGGAGTTGCCTATGGTTATGAGTATGGTTCATCCGGTTTTCCATATGTCTATTTTAAGGTGGTGTGTGGTGACCCAAGTACTATAGTGAATTTGAAGAGATTTGGGTATGATGAAGGATAATTTGACTAATGAGGAGGTTTCTATCACGACCCAAGCCTAGGGTCTAGACGTAACATGATGAATGGGAACCCATATCAATTACACATCCTTGGTCGCGGAAGCAAAAAAAACCACATCGAGAGAGTATATAATGGATAAAGGTACTAAGGGAAGTCTTTAATAGCATAAATCATAGAAGAGTCAAAGCTCAAGCATAATTACATCACTTGTCTAACAACACCTCTAAACATAGAATAGGCGGGGGGCTAAGACACTTCCTGGACTCACTCTCATAGAATCAAGAGTTCAACATAAAGAAATAACATAAGCAAGAGTGGCATAGCTAGTGTCCCGGAACTTGAGGACTCACCAAAGCTTAACTTCAAGATGTCCAAAACTAACCACGTGGAAGATGATAGTGAGAACTTCAAGATGTCCAAAACTAACCACATGGAGGATGATCGTGAGGAGATCTAGTTCCTACATGGTAATATCATGTAGGCCTAGAGTATATCTTAGTACGTTTGAATGTACTAACTATGCAGGATGCAATGCAACAAGTGATAGGTAACATAAACACAATGCATAAGCCTAATCAAGAGATAGTGTAATGTCAATATGGCATGTATGATCAATGCTTGTAGTAAGACATGCTTAGTCATAATCAAGGAATGTAAACCCAATGTAGAATATAAGTATGCTCACACTTACACAAATATGCTTGAGATGGACCACATAACCACCCACTCACCTTACGGTACAATCTTTTCGGAGAGTGTTACCAATACCCATGCCTTAAGACATAGTCTTTTTGGTAGGTAGTATAAAGCATCCCCTACTTTATGATATAATCTTTTAGGTAGGAGCCACAAATTATTCTACCGTACGACATAATCTTTTTGGCAGAAACCATGAATTGTACCTTACGACATGGTATTTTCAGTAGATGTTATAGGATGTCGACACCTTAAGATATAATCTTATCGGTAAGAGCCATGAGTCATTCTACCTTATGACATAGCCTTTTCAGTAAACCTTATAAAATATCCATACCTTACGATATAATCTTTTCGGTAGGAGTCATGAATAAAGTTCATCAAACCATCACATTCAAGTATCAAGAAAGAACTTTTCTTTTCCCAAGAACACAATAAGCATGGGAGCCCAACAATTTACAATATCACAAGTACTTTACATGAATTTAATACCCATATATACATTCCGTTGATCATCATAAAGTCACTTGATTCATAGGCCATGCAATAGATCATCAATAGCTCAAGAACCCTTAACTGGACATTTTATCAAACACTTGGTAGGTGTGTAATGCTAGTTCAAAATCATGCAATTCAAGAGTGAAATCATGGGAGAAAACTTAATGTACATCAACCCACCAACACTTGGTAACACCCTCATGCAAGATACATTAAAACACCTCATAAAATCTCATAATAGATTATAGATTCATAGCTCAATACATGCTTAAACAGTCAACAATATATGATACCCCAACATAGTTCATAGTCAAATTCATAATAAGAAATATCCAAAGAAAGATCAACTTGAAAACATGTAATTTACTTTAACAGGAGGGTTGGGCACCATGGGTGAAAGGACCCAATGGTTGAAACCCATATACCTCAAACTTGGAGATTTCCTTGATGAAGATTTGAATGATAACTTGAAGTTTGAATGAATTTCTTTAGATCTGAAATAAGTTTGGAATCCTTAATTTTGGGTGAAATATTTGTCTAAGTGTTAGAGAGCATTTTGGGGAATGGCTTGAATGATATGGGATTGAAAAATGACTAAGTATAGGTGTTTTTATACATAGGTACATTTTCGAGCACTTTTTTGGGGCATTTCAATATCTCCCCCTCAGGAACATTCGTCCCTGAATGTTAAAGAGACGTACATAAGAGAAGTAATCAAAATGACTTCAGCCCAACTTATGAATGCAACAATTCATTTAAACACCATTTACAGAAATCTCAACATGAGTACCAAAACCATCACAAACTTCCCAACATAAACATGAATGCACGCAAATGACATAAGGGCTAAAACTTAAGAAGTGAAATCATATAAAGGACTTAGTTTTTCTATATTAAGCTTGAATAGGATGAAAGAGGTACGATTATCGCTTCTTCATGCCTGCTCCAGCTCCCTAGAAGACACCTTCAACTTGATGATTCACCCAAAGGACCCTGATGAACATTACATCCTTACTAATTAACCCTTTTACTCATATCATCCAACTTCTCTATCGGACCTCCTCATAGGTCAACTTATCCTCTATAACACCCACAACTTCAAAGAGTCTTATAGCACTTGGGCCACCAACACGTCTCCTCAACATAGATACATGAAAGACCGGATGAACTCTATCCATTCCTATAGGCAATTCCAATTCATAAGCAACTTTACCAATTTTCCTCAACACTCTATAAGGACCCACAAACATTAGGTTAAATAACCTTTCTTGCCACACTAGATCACACCTTTCATGGGTGGAACTTTCAAATAAACCTAATCACCAACAGAAGCACACATAGCCTACATTAGTACCTAAGGACACCATCTTCCCCTTGGGAGAAAACCCCCCACTTCACCATCTTCTACCCCGAAGCATTCAACTCAAGCAAGGTGGGGCCAAAGTCTTGCTTTGACTTGACCTCATCAACCAATGAAGATTTGAAACCATCAAAACTACCACACTACTATTCTCATCTTCATCCAACTCCATTCCCAATCTAGCCAGATAGTGTACTTTTTTAACCACCCTTTGTTACGCAAGATCCATACTTATCATAACTAACAAACTCCTTCTCATCTCTCAACCCTTGCATCATCACCCTCAATTGACTCACACACTCTTCTTCATTCCTGAAATGAATCATTATACAATCCACAGACTACCACACATATATCAAGGTAGGGTTTAAAGAAACTATTCATGAGATCCATAAACATAGCGGGGGCACAGGTCAAGAAAAAGACATTACCTCAAATTCAAAATATCGGGAAGGAAACTAAGAAACCCATTGACTACCCTATAGACACTCTAGCCACAATAGACTTATTAATAGGGGGAGTAGACATCAAAAAGGCTCACATAACTATTCGGGACACACACATGAAATGTACAGAAATAGTGACTCCCGAAACCATCAAAGCATGCACAACAAAATCAAGAAAACGTTCAACATACCAGTAACACCATCAGACACCTCACTCCTCTTTGCCACTAATTGTTGAGCATACTTGAAGAGTTGATTGAACTTGAGGGCGTACTCCCTAACACTCATAGATCCTTGCTTTAGATACATAAATTCCATCATTTTGTCCTCCCTTAGCTCAAAAGGGAAGAACCGATTGAGAAATGGCACCTTGAACTCTTCCTAAAGGATGATATTGTTATTCCCCTTCTCCACTTTCTATTGGGTGAATGAAACTTGAGGCCAACTCCACTTTCTCCTCCGATCTAACTCCCATAATAGACAACACTTTATATACTTCATCAATAAATTCCTGAGATCTTCATCCACTTTATACCTATGGAACTCTAGTGGATTCATTCTAGTAAAATCCCTTACCATTGAGGCCGGTTAAGAGCATAAGGGGCTTGGACACCTTGGTTAATTTGGTTGGTCATTGCATGTGCCAACATATTAATATTATTCCATAACTCAACTTCGGTAGCCCCTCCATCTTGAGGAGATTCATGAACGGTGCAAGCTGGTTGTCCCGTGGGTGAATGGGCCCTCCTTGGTCTCCCTTTTTGAAGCGGCATGATCTAGAAGAGCAACAAATATTTGTTAGGGGGAAAAAACTTACCTTACAACTAAGACATGATATAGACCATGATGAAGTGAAACATTTTCTAAAACGCCTCATAGCCTCTTATTCATAGTTATGGCGTACTTCATGACCATGAATAAGACTCTATTTGATGCGATATGTTGGATTTCGAGGACCATTAACAACCTAGTGCTCTGATACTAAGTTTTTCATGACCCAATCTCGGGCCTAGACGTGACATGGCGAACGGGAACTCGAATGGACCCAAACAACCCTCTTAGCATATCAATTACACATCCTTGGTCATGGAAGAAAAGAAAATAATATCACGAGAGTATAATTATAGATAGAGGGACTAAGGGAAGTCCATTTGACTATCCTCCTCTATGTAGCTAGTTTGACATCTTGAAGATAAGATTGGTGAGTCCTCAAGTTCGAGGACACTATCTACTTTCTCTTGTTACTTTTGAAACTTCTTTATGTTGATATTTGACATTATAAAGGTAAGCCCAGAAAGTGTCTTGGCCTCCGCTCCATTCTAAGTTTAGAGGTGTTGGAATATTATGATGTATCTATGCTATGAGCTTAACTCTTTTTGTTGTTAATGATATCAAAGAATTCCCTTAGTCCCTTTATCCCTATTTTGACTCTCTTGTTGTTGTTTAATTGCTTCTGCAACCAAGAATATGTGTATAATATGCTACGAGGCTAGTTTAGGATCCCTTTGGGTTCCCTATTCTACGTGTCACGTCTAGGCCCTAGGTCTGGGTCATGACAATTCCACTCTATCTTGTATTTATTTTTGAGACAATATGTTTGTAGCCCTTTTTTAGACATTTACTTTCTATGTTGCACAATTATGGATTCTTTTCTATTTGATAGAAACTTACTGTTTCTGATTCTGTCCATCGATGTAGTAGTTGGCATGCTTATGGATAGTGAATGTTAGTTATCATATTGCTTTTAATGTTGCTTCATTGCATTAAAAGACCCATAGTCCCTTTCCCTTGTTTTTCTGTAAATGTTATCATTAAATGGCTATGAGTGATTGAGATGCTTCAAATGGCTTCGGTGAGGTGCCTTTGGGTATCTCATTCATCATGTGATGACTAGGTCCCTAGATTGGGTCATTACAGAGCTCGTTGAGTAGAGACAAGGTGCCTAAACTCTCCTACAGTCAGAGGCCTCTATTTCCCTACATGCCTCAACCAGTTTTGTTTTACATCAAAGGTACAGATGGTTCTGAAACAGTTGATAGTTGCACTTGGAGATAGTTAGCCAGGTCTAGTTCCTCCAATACGGATAACAGTAGGATCTGCCCATTTGAGTGATCAGTTCAGTCGTGAGACATGCGGGGGCAGCAATAGACGAGCGCGGTGTGAGGGAGGTCTCAATGGTTACCGAGTTAAATTTTGGGGACAGAGGGGGCATACCCCCATTAAAGTTTCTAACAAAGCCATCTTTTTCAACTGGTTAGAGCTCTAGGTCCTTAAGTGAAGATGATCCCGGCTACTTGATGTCGTCCAAATTACACCTCCTTTTTGAAGGTATAAGCAATCATTGTCAAAATATATAACCTAACCAAGGTTAGGGTTAATCCCATAGGGAATGTGGTCTAGACCTAGAGTAATTACAAGAAATCTAAGTGAATTAACCTATTTATATCCCGAAAAGGGAGGGATAGAAGCAAGTTTTGTGAAATCAGTGAGAGAAGTAACTAGGGTATCCATGAATTCCTAACTTAGTGTCACCAAATAATCATAATCTTTTAGAGTGTGCAATATGCAGAATTGGTAAGTTAAGTTTACCAAACCCGTTGATCCAGGTGAGACATAAATTTCACTACATGATTTGATCCATCCCCGTAATGTGACATTACAAACCCTTGCCTTTTGTTCCAATACAACCAGCCCTTGATCCAGTTTGGTTGATCAGCCGAGAGGGATCACATAGAATGCTGCTAGTTAATTTTTTTTCCTATTCATTACTACCTTAATCTGGTTAGTAAGAATTAGGTGGGTTCAAATGTTGGCCACCATTAAAAAACATTTATAATGAAGAAAATTAATTAATACATGCATACACACTTTCTAAGAATTACAGATTATCCGATTTTACCTTGTTAGTTTTTCATGGTTCCCACAAACCTAGTTGTGGATTTAGCTATACATAATTATTGTAGATGAAAGAATCATGTTATGAAATAACATAATTAAAAACTTACAATGATGAATTTAAGAACAAGAAATCCAAAGTTCTCCACAAGAAATCATAATGTAATAATCTTGATGCAAAATTACAAAAAACATGAAGCCTCAAAAGTATTTCTCTTTCCTCTCATGCATCTCTCTCCTAAAAAGACCTAAAAGAACTATTTATAATAAGTAAAATACAAATCCAAAATAGAATAGAAAAATTGGAATTGACAGCTTCTATGGATGGGTTTACGGGCCATATAAGGACCCACAGTTTCCAACAACTGACTTCAATTCCATGAGACCTTCTTGTTGGATGTCTTCTGACTTACAACCCATGAAGGATTTCAACTGAAAACTTATTTGAAACTCTTCAAAATTTGATCCTCTAGGCAAAACACTAATCCGTGACTCATGAATAATTCTATGGCTTATCTAACAGTTAGTAGATGCAATATCTGAAACTTGTCCATTTTCTAGGTCTCACTCACAAAACCTCTCTATGGCTCATGAATTGAACCAGGACTCGTAGAATAGCTCGTAAAACCTCAAAAACTTCAATTCTGAAGAACAGTGCCCAAAATCATATTGATCCATGTAATCCTGCAAAATAAACATAAAAACACATCAAACCCACTAACATCACTTTGAGAACACACAAAATTCTATGTTTTAAAAATCAAAAGTGTTGTATTTTGGTATCACATCAACAACCTCAACTTAAAATTGTTGCTTGTCCTCAAGTGACATATTCAATCTACATATGTAGTATAACAACACATAGGCCTCAATCTAATGGCATATATCATCTCTAAATTAATCACAAATACCCAAACTAACTCATCGGTGCATATCAGATAGTCATCAGACAAACTAATGCGGATCAATATATGTGACAGTGCAACTATGAAAATCAAGGTAACTACAAATAAGCAACAATCCCTGGGCCTAGAATCAACAGTGTAACTCAAGTTCCCTTACAAAAACAGGGTCCCATATCTCACTCATTGATAGTATTTTTAGATTTGATGCTTGAGACTAACAAAAATCACTCACACTCATAACATCAATTCAAACATTGTGCTCAATATCATATACTTTCCCCAATACTCATGACTATGGGCTTTGAATATTTGGACTAGGACCACTATAGGACTTTCATAGCTTGTAATGTAGGCTTTGGGGCTTTGGTATGATGTTTTAGGAACACAGTGACTGATGACCCTCCTTGACACTGCGTTATTGTACACGTTTCCCCTACCAACACTGTTATTTTCAAATCATTCTTCCCTTCTACTATTTCAAACCTTTCTGGGTGCCTTATTCAAACTATTAAGCTCATTGCCTCTTATTTTCACATTTGTTTTCTTTTTAACTCATTATTTAGGCATCTATTCTTTTTTATTACACTTATAGCACATTTTTCACTTTTTTTCATGTATCACTAGCTTCTACCCCATTTAGTGTGATTTTTCTTATACCATTCACCCTCAACTTAGGCTTCTTGGCCTGACTTGAGGTGCACAATATCCAACATTTGGATTAGGGCCACTTTTGGTAGCCACCCTCAACTTAGATTTTTTCTCTGAGTCAAGGTGCACAATAGTCAAAGAAGGAACAAGGCCAAATTTGAGATTTCACATTAAAAGAGGCTCGATTACTTAGGTTTTACAAAGAAAAGGTTATATGTAAAACTCAAATATTAGGACCAATGGATATATCAAGCATTTGGTTAGTTATTTAAGCTAAGTGGGCTAATATGAAAAATGGCCTAAGAACCTTACCTAACTAAATAACCTAAAGTCTTAGTCAAAGTAATAAGGCAAGTTCTGAATTGAAGCAATAAGAATTATGCAAAGAAGCTCTTATACACTTGGGACTGATTACACTATCAAGATAGAATCTCAGATCATGCTTTCCATCACAATTAGACCTCAACTTATCATAACAAGCGTTGTCTAATATCGAATTTACATGGTTGTTATCAAAACTACCTAACACAAAAAAAATCTAATGGATATCTTGTTTCTACAAAACTAATATGTGCCATAGACTTTAGCACAATATACTAGTAATAATACTTACACATCCTAAATGTGTTGGTTCAATATAAAATAAGTGTCCTTAGGGAACGATCACAGGCAAGAAAACCTTTCGGACCCAAAATTTGGTATGGTTATAGGCAATGGTTACTCAGTAAAGCAAACTTTACTGAGACTTGTAACTACCTACACCTATCAAAAAAAAATTGCATTGTCCATAATGCAACAAAATATGGCTAAATCAAAACATAAGGGTCAAACGGAATATACCTAGGCATGGACTCCTTAGCATTGGTAGCATGTATAGAGGGTCCAAGACCCCTCATCCTCTGAAGCTCATGATCCTGTCGCTCTCTATCATCTACAATGGAGCATAATCTCACAATCTCAAACTGCTTTATATCTGACAACTCCGCCTCTCACCTCAAAGCATCTAAATCATAACTTTCTAGGGGGGCCACTTTCTGAGGACATGGACTGGTGTCTCCTCAGGGTGAACAAATCAACAACCACTTCAATGGTATCACATGAAGGAAGCACAAGCGATGCTGATGTTGTCGCCTTCATCTCGGTACGGAGCTGCTGGATCTTCTCCCAAATGATTGTCAAGGCAGCAGGCTATGACCTGAGGCTCTGCTCCACTCACCTCTCAAATGCATCTATGCAGCTATGTACTAGTGGAAATCTCCTATCTAGTATGACCACAAAGTGTGACTCTACTCCAAACCCAAACCCTAATATGTTATAGCAACTGAGTTAACTGGGATTCAGTGCAAGCCTGCCGCTGCGCAAAGGAAATGTTGCTGCCACGTTTACCATGCCAGTAGGGGAAGGCTATATGGGCAAGGCATTTGGTGTAGAAGCAGAAGTGGTAGTGGTTCCCCTCCCTCTCAGCCTCAATCTATGGGGGGCACCTTAGTATCAAGAGCAGCAACAGTAGAACAAGAAGATAGAAGCTAAGCTTGTGGCATCGCAATGAAGATCTCTGGTAGGCAGACTGGGAACTGTGATGCTAGCCGAAGCACCACAAGATTCTCATAAGCCTTTATCAGGCTATCATCTAGTGTCCTCTAAACCTCGATCATAGTGTCTAGATGATGTTAAATCTCCACCCTCGCTTCTATATATAAATGATAGATCAAGCATGGGAAAAGGATGGAGGTAGACCACTTCAGGGCCTCATGAATCTGATATACTATCAAGCAGGCCTAATCAATATCATAGCCAACCAGGATGTTATCAACCAATACTACACAATTTGGTGTCAGCATATTATCAACATGTTTCAGTCGGATCCGCGATCGAACTACAGCCCACCAAAACTTACCAGTGAAACTAAGGCGATGCCTTCACATTTGCATAATATAGAAATCTAGTGGAGGTGTAGGCCCTACTCTACAATGTGATTGGTGACCCATCTCAAACGTTTGGCATTTCGGGTTGGATCTCTCATCAAATTTTTTGTCCCTGGTCTTCCCCAATTGGTGATCATACTTGCCTCTTATAACACCCATAACATTTATTGAATTACCACTAAAATAGAGATGTGTGTGAAACACATCTTCCCATACTCCATTTGTAAATCCGAGACCGAATATGCAATTAGCATGGAAATTGAGTGGGGAAATGGTCTAGTTCAAATTTTAGAGTCATCGGATCGAAAAATAATTTTTTGTTCTGAGATGAATTTCAGTGTCGATGCACGCCCAAGGAGAGACATACTTGGGATGCGGACTAACACTTCTATTTTTTTAAATTTTTTCGACGGGAATTGAAAAACTCATTTGAAAAGATTTCAGAAAGTTTTTATATATGTGTGCGCCCAGTCCGCATTTTCTTAGTGGAATTTTTTGTGGTAATTTGAGGGGCATTTCGATCAATTTTTAACCCCTCCTAAACTAAAAGCAAAATCAAATTAGGTCATTTTGATGCGTCGATAAGGTCGTAAACCCCCATTCTGAGTCCTGTTCTAAGTATTCAAGGAAATTTTTGAAGGTTGATTGGTAAAGGTTCATCACAGGTATGTAAGGCTAAACTAAAAGTATAAGATTGTTCTCTCGGGTGCCCCATAGATGGTCTAAGAAGAGAGTTGAAAGTTCATGAGTCTACATACATGATTTTTGATTATTTTCTGAAAAGTTATATTAATTACATGTATTTTCTTATGCTGATGATCATCATAAACTTATCTTTCTTGAATATTTTCATGAGATATTGCATAACCCTGCATGCTGAATTTTGAAAGCATGCATGAATGAATATAGGGGTTGAGCTAGAGCCTTGATTGAGAATGTTGATAGAGATTGTGATTATGAATGTGAAAATGGTGATAGATTGATAGTACTTGATAGTCCATGAGTCTTTCCAAATGAACTCTAATGACTATCTATTCGATTGTTTCCTAATGATTATTCTAAGCCTTGATCTAATGATTAAGATGTTGATTGATGAGATGATGAGAGTTCCTATAAGACCAATTGAATGATGAGAGCCTCTACGAGGTTGATTGAGATAAGTTGATTGAGATAGTTTGATTGTTTGATTTGAATGGATTGTTTTATGAGCATTGAGTCATGGGAGGAGTATCGAGCACCAAAAGAGTAAATGTTAATCAAACTCGTGCTTGTCAAACTACGTAGCCTAGCATAGGTAAGAATTAGGACCATTATATCACATGTTGAGATCCCCTTTGATTAGAAGTCCCTGAAATCAATAGAGGACTTATAGATTGTTGTCACCATTTGGACTTGTCAATTATGGTTTTGATTCATTCCCTACCTAGAAGTACGGAATGGGTGTGGTACATTAGCGAGATTGTTTTATAGTCACTAGCTCATAAGTGATTGTTATTAGATAAGAGAAACTACTAGAAAGTTCCCAAACTGAGTACTCTGAGTTGAGATTAGATGAGATGATGTGAGTCCCGATAAGATAAGTGTGATGAGGTTTGATGGGTTAGATGGGTCATTTGCCTACTTTTTATTTTTGCTTTAGATAGACATTTGACATTTTGATTCTTATTATCCTTAATGTTTCAGATTATTAAACCTGTTTCAGTTTCACTTAGCTATTTTACATACAGCATATTTCACGTACTGATGCTACTTAGTACTTCATCATTTTATGATGTAAATACAAGGATTTAAAGATCATCAATAGGCACATCATTTAGAATCTTGGACGTTCATCAGATTGGTGAGCCTAACCTACTTCAGAGGATTCATTGTTTTTATTTCCATCTTGCTTTATAGTTTGGTTTGCTTATCTTTACTTTTAATTTGAGGTAGCCATGGTTCCGTCATTCGCACCACCTGATAGTGATACATGCTTCATAGACTAGAGGCAAATGTTAATTATTAAGATTGTAAGCTAGTTCATTCTATTAACCTTTATATTATTATTTGAGATTCAATAGATGTGCCCATTTACATTCTTTATGTCTTCCACTGAATACTAGAGTTTATCAATTGAATGATTATGATGAGGCCAAGTGGTTCACTTGGAGACTATCAATAGTCTCTAGGTCCCGACACATCTTGGGTTCCCTCCCAGGGCATGACAGCTATGGACTTGGGGGCCTGATACTCGAGACTAGAAAGAAAACACCAGATAGTGGTCTTAGATAAGTCAATCAGAACTCTTCTCATGTCGTGTGTGTAAGGCGGGGCTGAGAAAAGTATCTCTTTCTCTTTGTGGTCTACTCCATAATAGTGGCGGCATATGATGCATAAAAATCTAAAACCATCGCCAGGGAGTGTTTCGAAGCTGCTAACCACTCCAAGCTGTAGCAAGCTATGGTATATCGGAGTCCAGGGACACTATCTAACCTAGAAGTGATGATTCGGGGCTCTTCAAATATAGTACGAGCATGTTGACCTTGCTCGTCATACCGAAGGCCATCTCTGTAAATCTGTTGCATACCCTGCACATACCACCTACTAGTTAATGCATCTGGCGGTGAAGATATTACTATAGGGGCTGAGGTAGACTTTAACTTTGAATCCTCTCCTGATACAGACTCAAACCCCTCTCTAAAGGAAGTCATCTGGATTGAGTTATTCTTTCTATCACCGCCCTCGTCAAACTAGGAGGTCGGACTACTATGGCCTGAGGCTAAGGCAGCACTGTCTGTCCAGCAGCCACCCGTGTATATGGTCACTTGATGCATACATCTGGCTGGACATCGAGATCCTCTGTGGACCTACTAGCCTCAGAAGCGACTAGGGTGCCTGACAATTCATCTCATAATCGGGTCTATTGGGCCTAAATCTCACTCTTTCTATATTTTGGAGCCACCATACTTGGGATTCACATCATTAGCACACAAATTAGTCCAACTAATAAAGTAAAGAAAAGTAAATGGTTACAAGATTAAGTGATAGAAGGACCTACGAAGGCTCATCTACGAGCTGTTGGAAAAACTATGGGCCATAGAAGCCTTTTGCATGTGGCAGAGTACAGTAAATCAAATTACTTGAAATGCTCCTACAAGACCAGGTATGGATCGTAGTTTTAGCTATGGATCATAGATTTAGTTGTAGGTGAAATTCCAGAATCAACATCTATAGGCATGAAACCTACGAAACTAGATTCCCCGCAAATGCTTTTGCTGATGAGATCCTAAAAAATCCCAAGCTTCTGGACTTACTCACGAGGGGCAACTACAATCAATGGATAAATCCATGTGCTGTAGAAGACCCTCGCACTGTAAAAATACAATGACCTTGGTTTTCTAAATTCATCAAATGGTTCCATTAATTACTGTAGGACCTAAAATCACATCCAACAATAAGGTACGTCAATTTAAACAACATCAAAACAAATATTTACGCACTCAACATATTTTCACCAAGTTACCCAACACCTCATTTGTGTAAATTATAAAACTACCCCGTCAAGTGTCACTTCCACATATGCAGATCACTCTGGCCACCTTAGTGAACAAATATAACATGTTATCATTCAACACACACACTCATATGCCAATTTTCAATCAAATATTCAAACTAACTCCGATGATAAGTGACTACGTGATTTCAAACAATGACATACAAACACTTCGTGGACAATTACATAGATTTAAGTTCTGGCATATACATGGTTCAATATCAAAGGCAACTAAACCATTAGTTCTAAGCATGTAATATTTCTCATGTATAGGCACACCAATTATTAGAATCACAAACCTGGGATTACCCTCTCTAACAATTGTTCAACCTATTGACAAAATTTTCTATAGCATATAGAAACTAAAGTCAAGCACATATCAGAATTTAATCAAGATGCCAAAAAATTACAAGAGGCAACTGAGGAAAATGGAATCTTAGATGGTTAGAGAGTAGCCAAAAATATAACGATCCCAAAAAGTGCCCAAAAATGTGCCTAGGAAGTGCCAAAATCGTAAGTTCTACATATCTCAAAATTTGTATGCGAAATCAAAAATCTTACTTCATATCCTTGATCAGAGGGTCATTTTGAGTGGGGAATGGTGCTAACCCCAATTTTAGAGTAATCGAATTAGAATTTCAAATTTTTAAAATTTCAATTTCCAGA
Organism: Solanum ossicruentum; assembly: GCA_025774065.1. Classification (NCBI taxonomy): domain Eukaryota; kingdom Viridiplantae; phylum Streptophyta; class Magnoliopsida; order Solanales; family Solanaceae; genus Solanum; species Solanum ossicruentum. The sequence continues at coordinate 57,486 of JAOTQR010097201.1, read as the reverse complement.
ATCGGTCTGCCATAGTGCGCCGACGCACAATTGTTGTAGACATGTGCAAACTTGGTCTCTGCGACAAGTCCGCAACGCATACCTATGTAAATTCTACCCAGTTATTTTTCTTACGGTCTAAGGCTTTTAATTCTTAGGCCTAAGTGTCCCCAAACGTGAATATATCTATAGTTAGTCATTTTTTACCCTCATATCACTCTAAATATTCTCCAATATTCATTCAAACACTTAGCCAAATATTTTACTCCAAAATTCAAGTATCAAACCCTATTCCAGATCTCAAGGATTTTACTCAATCTTCAAGTCTCCATCTTCAATATTCATTAAGTTCATCTCCAAAGCTAAGGTATGTGGGTTTCTTTCATGGGTTCCTTTCACCCATGATACCCAAGTCTCTTTGTACCCTAGTTTGCATAATTTAAAGATGATTTACTTATGGGTCTGATTTATTATGAAAATCATTGTACATAATATTGGGGTTTATGAAATTGTGATTGTTTTAGCAAGTTTTGAGCAATGAATCCAAGATCTATTGTAAGATTGATGAAGGGTTTTGATGTATATTGTTTAAGGATGTTACCAAGTATCTACTGAAGGTTTTACATTGAATTTTTCTAGAATGATTTCACTATTGAATTGCATGGTTTTACACTAGTAATACACACCCTCTAAGTGTTTGATAAAATGTTCGGTTATGGCTTCTTGAGGAATTGAAGGTCCAATGCATGCCGTATGAGTTGAATGACTATATGATGATGAAATGATGATTACATGATGATGGAATGAATGTAAGTATATGGTATTCTTATGGCGAGCCCGGGCGAGCTCGCATGGCCCAATGATCTTTTATATATTTTTTCAGTAGTAATTCTAGGTACTATTGCATGTAGTGTAGGCTTAGCCCTTGTCAAGGGGTTCATACCTTGATAACCTATCAGAGGGTTTGTACCTATCATACTATCGGGGGGCTTGTACTCCGGCACCACGGGTGGTAGATTGCGATGATCCACCAACCTATCAAGGGGTTTGTACTTTAGCACCACGGGTGGTAGGGTGCGACGATCCACGAACCTATTGACGGGGTTTGTGAAATGACCCTAAAAGGTGGCCAAAAATGTGCCTCAAAATGCAAAGAATTTTAATTTCCATATATCTTAAAATCCATGCACAATATCCAACTTCAGACTTCATATTCTTGTTCAGGGGATCCAAATTAGGTGAAAAGGGTCTAAACCTGATTTTAGAGCAACTGTAACAAAATTTGATTTTTCTAAAAAAAATCAATCTCCAGAGCCGGTCCGCAACAGCTCTGCGAAGCGCCTTTGTCGCAGAGCAGTGTTAATTTTGCCTAGTTTTGTCGTCTCGGTCCAAGACTTTTAACCAATCATATTTTTACCAGTAAGTCTTATTTCATCCTCATATCATCCTAAACATTTCCCAATACTCACCGAAACACTTAGCCATATTTTTCACTCCCAAATTCAAGTCCCAAAACCCTCATCTGGAACTAAGGATTTCTTTCAAGCTTTAAGCCTCCATTTTAAAACTACACCAAGAGCTTCTCCAAAGCTAAGGTATGTGGCGTTGAACCATTGGGTCCTTTCATTCATGGTGCCTAAGACTCCTTTTTACTAATATTGCATGATTTAAAGTTGATTTTACATGTGGGACTTGTATATTAAGAAATTTACTACACAGTGATTTTAGTTCATGAAAGTATGGTTGTTTTAGCATGTTTTGAGCTCTACATCTTGGATATAATGTTGGATTTGATGAGGGATTTTGATGTGAATGTCTTGGGGGTATTACAAAGTATTGATTGATGGTTTTACTACATATTTTCTTACATGATTTTCTCTTCAAATTGCATTGTCTTTTACCCCTATCACACACACACCAAGTGTTTGATAAAATGTCTGGCTAGGGTTTTTTGTGAAAATGAAAGTCCAAAGCATGAGATATGATATGACCGACTATATGATTATAAAATGAGCTTATGTCCATAGTATATATGTTCTATATAATATGTTGGATTAGACCATTCCCAGTCCGGGTGGTATAGGAGCCCGAATAACTATGTGAGGGGTATGCACCTTGCCACAAAGATGTCCAAGTGTGAATGCATCAACCATGTGAGGAGTATGTACCTTGATGTCCAGGTGTGAGTAGCATCAACTATGTGAGGGTTATGTACCTTTCCACTAGGGAGTCCAGGTGTGAATGGCATCTCCCAACCAAAGATGGGATTCTAGCTTGGTCTCTTCTACACATATGATATTAGATATGAGCTACTTAAGCATATTTTACTTACGTGTTGATCATAAATGTCATATTATTATACTATGTCTATTGTCTAATGTATGCATTTTGAGTATGACGTCTATCTATTGTTGCATTGCATCAGACATACTTAGTACATTCAAATGTACTAACGCATCCTCTTGCCTATATGATATCACCATGTAGAAATAGGTGCTCAAGTTGATCATCCTCCTCCTCCACGTGGCTAGATCGGTCGTGCTCAAAGCTAGTCGGTGAGTCCTCCACTTCAGGGACCTTAGTCTATGTTGCTATTATCTACGTGTTAAGACACTTTCTTATGTTCTATTTTGAATATGAGGGTGATCGCAGTTACTTTGTCTTGGTCCCCACTCTATCTATCTATTTAAAGGTGTTTGTTGGACAAGTTATGTATCTATATTATGATCTTTGAGTCTTGTCTCTTGATTATGATGTTTATGCAAGCTTTCCCTTAGCCCCATTCTCCTATTCCTACTCTATATGTCTTTTATATGCTTCCTCAACCAAGGATGTGTAATGACAAGTTAAGAGGCTTGTTTCGGGTTTCTTCGAGTTCCCCATTCGCCTTGTCACGTCTAGGCCCTAGGCTTGGGCCATGACAAACTTGGTATCAAAGCACTAGGTTGTTAGATCCTCGGAGTCCAACACGTGGTGTCAATTAGTATCCTATTCATGATTGAGAAGTGTGTCATGACTATGAGTTGGAGGCTATGAGGTATTTTAGGAAATATTTCCCTTCTTCCTATTCTAAGTCATGCTATAGAGTTATGGTTAGTATTTCCCCCTAATGATTGTCCTTTGCTATGCTAGATCATGCCAAACAATAGAGGAAGACAGGCCCAAACTCCCAAGGAGCAACCTACCAATAGTGAGCTTCGGGATGCTCTTACTATGCTTGCCCAAGTGGTAGCCAACCAAGTCCAACAAGGGGCCCAAGCCCCTCATGTTAATACCCCTCGAGCTAGGGTAAGAGACTTCATGAGGATGAATCCTCCGGTCTTCCATGGGTCAAAGTGGATGAAGATCCACAAGAGTTCATTGATGAGGTCTACAAAATCTTGAATATCATGCGTGTTGGGCCGAATGAAAAGGTGGATTTGGCGGCGTACCAATCCAAAGGGGCAGCCCAAATTTGGTATGATCAATGGAAGGGGGAGAAGTGTAATGGTTATGTGGTGCTTTAGGAGGAATTCAAATTGGCCTTGCTTAATCAATTTTCCCTCTTGAGCTTAGGGAAACAAAGTTGGTAGTGTTTATGAACTTGAAACAAGGTGCTATGAGTGTGAGGGAGTATGCCCTCAAATTTAATCAACTTTCAAAGTATTCTCCTCACTTGGTGGCTGATCCTAGATCAAGGATGAATAAATTTGTGATGGGGGTCTCCGAGTTGGTAAGTGAAAAATGTCAGTCCATCTTGCTAATTGGTGACATGGACTTGTCTAGGTTGATGACTTATGCCGACCAAATGGAGAAAGAAAAGTTGAAAAATAGGAAGGGTGATATGGAAATGAGGGCCTATTTCGAGAGTAGGTTTCAAAAGGGTGCTAGATTACATCAAGGCCAAGGGCCTCCTCATGTCACTAACTGGGGGTTTGCCAATGACTTCCCTAGGCCTCAAGGTATGGGTGGAATGGCTCCCAATGATGTGTGTCCTAGATGTGGAAAGAATCATAGGGGCCTATGTTTGAGAGGTTCCAATGCATGCTTTGAATGTGGAGATCTTGGTCACAAGAGAATAGATTGTCTAAGAAACTGTGGCAAAGTTCAGGATGTAAATATGGTTCCCTTGGGTAAAGGTGCTCTCAAGGTGGTGCACCAAGGAATAATTAATTTTATGCTCTACATGAGAGATAAGGGGTTGGTGAGGTCCTTGATGTTGTTATTGGTATGTTGAAAATTTTTGATCTTGTTGTATATGCTTTGATTGATCTGTATGCCACCCTTTCCTTTGTTACCCATTTTGTTGCTAAAAAGTTCTATATTGAGTAATAGTTGTTGCATGAGTCATATGAGGTGTCTTCTCCTATTAATGCATCTATTGTTGCTAGGAGGGTGTATAGAAATTGTCTGGTTTACATCTTGCATAAAATCTTACCTTGTGATCTTATTGAATTTGATATGGTTGATTTTGATGTTATTCTTGAGATGGATTAGTTGCCTGCACACTATGCTTCTATTGATTGTAGAACCCATAGGGTCAAGTTTCAATTCCCAAATAAACTCATCCTTGAGTGGGAAAGTCATAATGTGCTGGTAAAGGATATATTCATCTCAAGCATTAAAGCTCATAGGTTGATTTCCAAGGGATGTTTGTATCATCTTGTGAGGGTTAAAGATGTGGAGTCCAAGGTCCCTTACATTGAGTCGGTTCATATTGTAAATGATTTTCTTGATGTCTTCCCAAATGACCTTCCCGGTGTCCCTCCCAAAAGAAAGATTGATTTTGGCATAGATCTCCTTCTCGACACTCAAACTATCTCCATTCCCCCTTACCGTATGGCTTCGGTAGAGTTGAAGGTGTGAAAGGAGCAACTGAAAGATTTGTTGGAAAAGATATTTATTAGACCTAGCCAATCACCTTAGGGTGCACCTACATTATTTGTAAAGAAAAAAAGATGGGTCACTTAGAATGTACATTGACTACTGATAACTCGATAGGGTCACTATAAAGAATAGATATCCTCTTCCAAGAATTGTTGTCTTGTTTGACCAATTGCAAGGGGCTAGCTTCTTCTCTAAGATTGATCTTTTGTCTGGGTACCATCAAGTGAGGGTGAGGGAGTATGATATTCCCAAGACAACCTTTTGGACTAGATATGGACATTTTGAGTTTGTTGTGATGTTTTTTGGGTTAACCAATGCGTCGGCCATCTTCAAGCACCTAATGAATAGGGTCTTCAAACCTTACCTTGATTCCTTTATTGTGGTCTTCATTGATGTTATTTTGATCTACTCAATAGTAGGGAGGAGCATATGGGTCATTTAAGGGTTGTGTTGCAGAGGTTGAGAGAGGAGAGATTGTATGTTAAATATGACAAATGTGAATTTTGGTTGAATGAGGTTGCATTCTTGGGTCATCTAGTGTCGGGGGATGGTATAAAAGTGGATCCTAAGAAAACCAATGTAATTAAGAATTGACCTAGGCCATTGACTCCGTCGGATATTAGGAGCTTCTTGGGTCTTGAGGTTTACTATAGAAGATTTGTGAATGCGTTCTCCTCCATTGCTTCCCTAAAGACAAAATTGACTCAAACAAAGGTTGTGTTTGAGTGGACCAACAAATGTGAGAAGAGCTTCCAAACATTGAAAGATAGACTTGTGTCCGCTCCTATTTATCACTACCGGATAGACTTAAGGGTTTTGTTGTATATTATGATATATCTAGAGTTGGTTTGGGTTGTGTGCTAATGCAAAATGGTAAGTTCATAGCGTATGCCTCCAGGCAACTCAAAGTGCATGAAAAGAACTACCCTACCCATGATCTTGAACTGGTCGCCATGGCGTTTGCATTAAAGATTTGGCGTCATTATTTGTAAGGGGTGCATGTTGATGTCTTCACCAATCATAAGAGCCTCCAACATTTCTTCACTCAAAAGGATCTCAACTTGAGAAAAAGAAAGTGGCTAGAACTTCTTAAGGACTATGACATGAGTGTGCATACCATCCAGATAAGGCAAATGTTGTGGCGGATGCTTTGAGTCGGGTATCTATGGATAGCCTAGCTTATGTGGATGGTGGTGATAAGGATATGGCTTGGGAGGTGCATAGATTGGCGAGATTAGGGGTTAGGTTAGAAGATATGGGTAATGGTGTAGTTATTTTGATGAGGTGATAGCAAAACAAGATCTAGACTCCTCTTTGCTTGAATTGAAGGCCTTGGTGAAAGAGGGGAAAATAGAGGTTTTCTCCGAAAGGGGAGATGGGGCCCTTAGATACTAAGGTAGGTTGTGTATGCCATGTGATGATGATTTGAGGGAGAGAATCCTTGATGAGGACCATAGTTTTTCTTACTCCATCCACCCTGGTTCCACCAAAATATATAGAGACTTGAGGGATGTGTATTGGTGGGGAGTCATGAAGAGGGACATTGCCAAATTTGTTTCCGGTTGCCATAGTTATCAACAAGTCAAAGCCAAACATAAAAAGCCGGGTGGCCTAACCCAAGACATAGAGATTCCTACTTGGAAATGAGAGGTGATTAATATGATTTTGTGGTTGGGTTGCGAAAGACTATAAAAAGGTTTGATTCCATATGGGTGGTTTTTGATAGGATGACGAGATCGGCTCACTTTCTACCAGTCAAGACTATATATGGGGCTGAAGAGTTTGCAAGGTTGTACATCCACGAGTTAGGGAGGTTCCATGGGGTTCCTTTATCCATTATATCGGATATGGGTGCATTACTTCGCACTTTTGGATCTCTTTTCAAAGGGGTATTGGTACGAAAGTTCAACTTAGTACGGCCTTCCACCCTAAAACGGATGGCCAAGATGAAAGGACAATTCGAACACTTGAGGATATGCTTAGGGCTTGTGTCTTAGAGCTTAAATATAGTTAGGATGATCATCTTCCACTAATTGAGTTTGCCTACAACAATAGTTATCACTCTAGCATCAGTATGGCTCTTTTTGAGGCTCTTTGTGGGAGACATTTAGATTACCGGTGGGTTGGTTTGAGGTTGGCGATGTGGCTTTATTGGGGCCGGATTGGGTTATGGATTCTTTTGAGAAGGTTAGGATGATTAGGGAACGGTTGAGGACAGCCCAAAGTCGACAGAAATCCTATGCCGATGTAAGAAGAAAAGACCTAGAATTCCAAGTGGGTTATCGGGTCTATTTGAATGTTTCTTCACTAAAAGGTGTGGTCCGTTTTGGTAAAAAGGGGAAGTTGATTCCAGGGTATGTTGGTCTTTATGAGGTGATGAAGAGGGTTGGCAAGGTAGCTTATAAGTTGGAAGTTACCTAGTGAAATGAATTTGGTTCATCCTGTATTCCATGTTCCTATGTTGAGAAAGTGTGTTGGTGATCCTAATGTCATTGTGCCTCTTGATGTTTTGGGTGTTGTTGAAGATTACTTAACTTATGAGGAGGTTCCAGTCCAGATCTTGGATAGGCAAGTGAAGAGATTGAGGAACATAGAGGTGGCATCCATTAAGGTCCTTTGGAGGAAGCAACAAGTTGTAAATGCTACATGGGAGGCCGAAGGGGAAATGCAAAAGCAGTATCCTTATCTTTTTCACTCTACTTAAGCTTAAGGTACTGATCCTAAGTCCCATATGTGATTCAAGCCTTACATTTCATCCCCTATGTCATTCCTTTGCATTCATGTTTAAGTTGATAAACTTATGATGATTTTGCACTTATGTTGAGAATTTGAAAATGGTTTTTTACATGTTATGTTGCATTCTTGTTAGGGATAATTTATTCATGATCACTCTTATCTTGTACGTCTTATTTATATTCAGGGATGAATGTTCCCAAGGATGAGATATTGAAATGACCCCAAAAAGTGCCCAAAAAGGTGCCTTGGAATGCTCAAAATTTTATTTTCCATATATCTTAAAATATGTATTTGATATCAAAAATCCGACTTCATATTCTTATTCAGGGGGTCTAAATTAGAAGGAAAAGGGTCTAACCCCAATTTTAGAGTAACCATAGCAAAATTTGATTTTTCTAAAAAAAATCAATCATCAGAGGCGGTCCGCGACAGCTCCGTGATGCACCTCTGTCGCGGAGCAGTGTTAATTTTTCCCAGTTTTGTTTTCTCGGTTCAAGACTTTTTAGTCTTGGACCTAAGTGTTCCCAAATATATTTTTACCTATGCATAGCTTTATTTCACCCTCATATCATCCTAAAAATTTCCCAATACTCACTAAAACACTTAGCCATATTTTTCACTCCCAAATTCAAGTCCCAAAAGCCTCATCCAGAATTAAAGATTTCCTTCAAGCTTCAAGCCTCCATTTTCAATCTACACCAAGAGCTTCTCCAAAGCTAAGGTATGTGGCGTTAAACCATTAGGTCCTTTCACTGATGGTGCCTAAGCCTCTTTTTTACTAATGTTGCATGATTTAAAATTGCTTTTACATGTGGGTCTTGTATATTGAGAAATTTATAGCACAGTTATTTTAGTTCATGAAAGTATGGTTGTTTTAGCATATTTTGAGCTCTAAATCTTGGATCATATGTTGGATTTGATGAGGGATTTTGATGTAAATATCTTGGAGGTGTTGCAAGGTGATGATTGATGGTTTTACTATAGATTTTCTTACATGATTTCATCTCTAAATAGCATGGTCTTTTACCCCCATCACACCCTCCCCCCCAGTGTTTGATAAAATGTCCGGCTTGGGTTTCTTGTAGAAATGAAAGTCTAAAGCATGAGATATGATGTGATTGACTATATTATGATGAAATGAGCTTATGTACTTGGTATATATTTTCTATATAGTGTGTTACATTAGTCCATGCTTGGTCCGGGGGATATAGGAGCCCGGATAACCATGTGAGGGGTACGTACCTTGCCACCAGGACGTCCAGGTTTGAATGACATCAACCATGTGAGGGGTATGTACCTTACAACCAGGGTGTCAAGGTGTGAATGGCATCAACCATGTGAGGGGTATGTATCTTGCCACCAGGGTGTCTAGGTGTGAATAGCATCTCCCAACCAAAGATAGGATTCTAGCTTTGTCTCTTCTACACATATGATATCTGATATAAGCATGAGCTACTTAAGCATGTTTTACTTACGCATTGATCATACATGTCATATTGTTATACTATGCCTATTGTCTAATGTATGTATTTTGAGTATGATGTCTATCTATTGTTGCATTGCATCCCACATACTTAGTATCAAATGTACTAATATATACTTTTGCCTATATGATATCACCATGTAGGAACCGGTGCTCAAGTTGATCATCCTCCTCCTCCACGTGGCTAGATCGGTTCTACTCAAAGCTAGTGGGTGAGTCCTCCACTTCGGGGACCTTAGTCTTTGTTGCTATTATTTACATATTGAGACACTTTCTTATGTTCTGTTTTGACTATGAGGGTGAGCCCAATTACTTTGTCTTGGCCCTTGCTCTATCTATCTATTTAAAAGGTTCTTGTTGGACAAGTTATGTATCTATGTTATGAGCTTTGACCCTTGTCTCTTGATTATGATGTTTATGCAAGCTTTCCCTTAGCCCCATTGCCCTATTCCTACTTTATATGTCTTTTATATGCTTCCGCGACCAAGGATGTGTAATGATAAGTCAAGAGGCTTGTTTGGGGTTCCTTCGGGTTCCCCATTCTCCATGTCACATCTATGCCATAGGCTTGGGTCGTGACAGTTTGTACCTCAATCACCAAGGGTGGTACAGTGTCATTATCCACCAATAGTTAATGATCTCTTCTTGCACATATGTTATGTTCTATATAAGCATGTTTAACTTTAAGTATCATTTATACATGTCTTATTGTTAATATGTTATTCATTGCTTACAATTATGCATTTTGCCTATGTTGCCTATCTCTTGCTGTATTGCATCCTACATACTTAGTACATTCAAACGTACTAACGCATACTCTATGCCTATATGATGTCATCATGTAGGGACGGAAGCACTGATTGATCATCCTTCTCCTCTACTTGGCTAGTTTGATTGTCCTACAAGCTTGTTTGTGAGTCCTCGACTTCGAGGACGCTGCTTATGAACTTTTTCTATGTATTAATATTAATTTTTTTTAGGTTTTGTGTTCACTATGAGGGTGATCCCAGTTGCTTGTCTTATCCCCCACTATTATCTATGTAGTTGAGGTGTTGTTGGACATTTTATGTATCTATGTTATGAGTCTTGACTCTCTCTTATTTCTTGATGTTATGATATGAAGGCTTATCTTAGTCCCAATTCCCTTGTTCATGCTTATTCTCATTGCCATTTTAATTGCTTCCATGACTAAGGATGTGTAATGATATGCTATGAGGTTTGTTTAGGGTTCCTTCAGGATCCGCATTCGTCGGTCAGATCTAGGCCCTAGGCTTGGATCATTACAAAGATGGTATCAGAGCACTGGGTTTTTAGATCCTCAGAGTCCAACACACCATGTTGATTACAATCCTATTCATGGTTGTGTTGTGCACTACAACTATGAGTAGGAGGCTATGAGATGTATTAGGAATTGTTTTCCTTCTTCATGTTCTATGTCTTGCTATGGAGTTGAAGTATGCTTTCCTCCCCTAACGCTTGTTTCTTGCTATGCTAGATCATGCCTAACACGAGAGGGAGACATGCCCGCACCCCCGAGGAGCAACCGGCCAATGGAGAGCTTAGGGATGCTCTCACCTTGCTTGCATAAGAGGTGGCTAATCAATCCAATCAAGGGGCCCAAGCCCCTCATGCTCCTACATCGGCATCTCGAGTGAGACTTCATGAGAATGAATCCCCCGAAATTTCATGAGTCAAAGGTAAGTGAGGACCCTCAAGAATTTGTTGATGAGGTTTACAAGATTTTGTCTATTATAGGTGTCAGGACGGAGGATAAGGTGGAGTTGGCATCTTGCCAACTCAAAAGGGTACAATACATATGGTATAACCAACGGTAGGAGGAAAAGGGGGACAACTCTGTGGTGCTTTGTAGGAGTTCAAGGTGGCCTTCCTTAATCAGTTCTTCCCACTTGAACTTAGGGAAGCTAAGATGGTGGAACTTATGAATTTGAGACAAGGGTCTTTGAGTGTGAGGGAGTATTCCCTCAAGTTCAACCAACTTTCGAAAACTCCACATTTGGTGACCGACTCAAGATCTAGGATGAACAAATTTATGATGGGTGTGTCTGAATTGGTTAGTAAGGAGTGTTGGTCTGCTATGTTGATTAGTGGCATGGACTTTTCATGTTTGATGACCTATATCGAGCAAATGGAATTTGATAAATTGAGGAAGAGGAGGGGTCATAAGGCTAAGAGAGTCCATTTCGAGGGTAAGTTCCAAAAAGGTGGCCGGATACACCAATGCCAAGGGTCCTCTCATGCTTCTAATAATAGATTTGCCAATGACTTCCCAAGGACCTAAGGTATTAGTGTTATGGTTCCTAATGAGGTGTCTCCTATGTGTGGTAAGGGTCATAATGGCCCATCTTTGAGAGATACTAATGTATAGGGAAGTGGGTCACAAAAAGATGGATTGCCCTCGAAATCATAACAAAGGCAAAGAGATTCGTCCACAAGGTGCTAATGCGGTTCCTGCGGGGAGAGGTGGCCGACAAGATGGTATCCCAAGGCACAATCGGTTTTATGCTTAGCATGGGAGGCAAAGGGTGGAAGAGGTCCCTGATGTCGTTACCAGTATGTGGAAAATCTTTGACTTTGATATGTATGCATTGATTAATTTGAGTGCCACTCTTTCTTCTGTTAGCCCCTATGTTGCCAAAAGTTCCATGTTGACCCCGAGTTGTTGCATGAGTCATATGAGGCTCTACTTCTATTGGTACATCTATTGTTGTTAGAAAGGTTTATAGAACTTGTCCTACTTGCATCTTGCATAAAATATTACCTTGTGATCTTGTTGAGTTAGACATGGTTGATTTTGATATTATTCTTGGGATAGATTGGTTGCATGCATACAATGCTTTTATTAATTGTAGAACCCGTAGGGTCAATTTCCAATTCCCAAATGAACCCGTCCTTGAGTGGGAGAGTCAAGATGTGGTGGTCAAGGGTAGATTCATCTCTTGCATTAAAGCCCGTAAGTTGGTCTCTAAGGGGTATCTTTATCATCTTGTGAGCGTTAGGGATGTGGAGTCTAAAGCCCTTCCCATAGAGTCAGTTCTGGTTGTAAATGAGTTTCTTGATGTCTTCCCAAATGACCTTCCCAGTGTTCCACCTGAAAGGGGAAAAAATTTTCGCATAGACCTCCTCCCCGATACTCAACCCATTTCTATTCCCCCTTACTCTATGGCCTCGACGGAGTTGAAGGAGTTGAAGGAGAAATTGGGGAACTTGATGGAGAAGGGGTTCATTAGGCCTAGCCAATCACCTTGGGGTGCACTGGTGTTGTTTGTGAAAAAGAAAGAAGGGTCCCTTAGGATGTGTATTAACTGTCGACAACTCAATAGGGTCACCATCAAGAATAGATATCCACTTCCGAGAATTGATGAATTGTTTGACCAATTGCAAGGGGCTAACCATTTCTCTACGATTGATGTTCAGTCCGGCTGTTATCAAGTGAAAGTGAGGGACTATGATATTCCAAGATGGCCTTTTGGACTAAATATGGGCATTATGAGTTTGTCGTGATGTCTTTTAGGTTGACCAATACACCGACCCTCTTCATGGACCTTATGAATATGGTCTTCAAACCCTACCTTGATTCTTTTGTTGTGGTATTCATTGATGATATTTTGATGTATTCTCCTGTGTGGATGAGCATAGGGCTCATTTGAGGGTTCTATTTCAAAGATTAATAGGAGAAATTGTATGCAAAAGATGAAAAGTGTGAATTTTGGTTGAGGGAGGTTTCTTTCCTAAGACATGTGGTGTGAGGGGATGGTATTAAGGTGGATCCTAAGAAGACCGATGCAATTAGAAATCTGCTTAGACCATTGACCATGTTAGACATTAGGAGCTTCGTGGGCTTAGCGCGCTACTATCAAAGGTTCGCAAATGGGTCCACATCTATTACTTCCCCTGTGACAAACTTGACCCAAAAGAAAGCTAAGTTTGTGTGGACCGATGAATGTGAGAAAAGCTTCTATACCTTGAAACATAAGCCTGTGTCCGCTCCTATATTGTCACTACCGGAAGGGCTTGAGGAATTTAGGGTGTATTATAATGCTAGAGTTGGTTTGGGTTGTGTGCTAATGCAAAATGGTAAGGTGATAGCCTATGCTTCCAGGCAACTCAAGGTGCACGAAAAGAACTACCCTACTCATGATCTTGAATTGGCCACCATAGTATTTTCTTATAAAATTTGACGACATTATTTGTATTTGGTGCATGTTGATGTGCTCACCGATCATAAGAGCCTCCAATATGTCGTCACTCAAAAGGATCTCAACTTGAGGCATAGAAGGTGACTAGAACTTCTTAAGAATTATGATATGAGTGCGCATGACTATCCGGTAAGGCAAATGTGGTGGCGGATGTCTTGAGTAGGGTGTCCATGGGTAGCCTAGCTCATGTGGATGGTAGTGAGAAGGAGATGGCTAAGGAAGTGCATCGGTTGGCTAGATTGGTGGTTGGATTGGAGGAGGTTGATATTGGTGATGTTCATTTTGTTGATGGTTCTAGGACTTCATTGGTTGATGAGGTGATGGCAAAACAAGATCTTGATTGCTCCTTGGTAGAATTGAAGGCCTTGGTAAAAGAGGGCAAGGTGGAGGTTTTCTCCCAAGGGGGAGATGGAGCCCTTAGGTACCAACGTAGGTTGTGCGTACCATGTGTTGATGGCTTGATAGAATGGATCCTTGATGACGCCCATAACTTTTCCTATTCTATCAAAACTAAAAAAGGTTTTGATTCCATTTGGGTTGTGGTTGATAGGATGACAATATCGACTCACTTCCTACCGGTTAAGACCACATATGGGGCTGAAGATTATGCAAGGTTTTACATCCATGACTTAGTGAGGTTGCATGGTTGTCCTTTATCCATCATATTGTATCGTGGAGCTCAATTTACTTCACAATTTTGGAGATCTTTCCAATGGGCTCTTGGTAATAGAGTTAAGCTTTCTACGGCCTTCCACCCTCGAATGGATGGCCAAGCCGAAAGGACCATCCAAACCGTTGAGGATATGCTTAGAGCTTATGTGTTGGAGTTTAAATGTAGTTGGGATGATCATCTTCCGTTGGTTAAGTTTGCCTACAATAATAGCTATAATTCTAGCATCGGTATGGCTCCTTTTGAGGCTCTCTATGGTAGCTGTTGTAGATCACCGATGGGGTGGTTTGATGTTGGTGAGTTGGTCTTGTTAGGCCCAGATTTGGTTATGGAAGCTCTTTAGAAGGTTAGAATTATTAGAGAAAGGTTGAAGATAGCCCAAAGTTGCCAAAAGTCCTATGTTGATCTGAGAAAAAGGGATCTTAAATTCCGAGTTGGTGATTTGGTTTATATAAAGGTGTCACCAATGAAGGATGTTGTCTATTTTGGTAAACAAGGAAAGTTGATCCCAAGATATATTGGTCCTTATATGGTGATGAGAAGGATTGGCAAGGTAGCTTATGAGTGGGAATTAACTAGAGAAATGGATTTGGTTCATCCGATGTTTCATGTGTCTATGTTGAGGAAATATGTGGGTGATTTGAATGCTATTGTACCTCTTGATGTTATGGGTGTGGTTGAAGACAATTTGACATATGAAGAGGTCCCGGTTCAGATTTTGGATAGAAAAGCGAAAAGGTTGAGGAACAAAGAGGTGGCTTCCGTTAAGGTCCCTTAGAGAAATCAACAAGTGGAAAGTGCTACTTGGGAGGCCAAAACGGACATGCAAAAATGATATCCTTACCTTTTTCACTCCACTAAAGCTAAAGCTAATGATCTAAGTCCTTTATATGATCTTAAGTCTTAAGTTCAGCCCTCATGTCATTGTATATGTTCATATTTAAATTGACAAGTACTTCATGATTTTAAACTTATAATGAGATGTTTGAAATGATGTTTAAGTGCATTATTGCATCTATATATGGGATGAAATGGTCATATTTATGTCTCTAATATAAGTTTCTTTGATATTTGGGGACAAATGTTCCCAAGGGGGAGATATTGTAACGACCCCAAAAAGTGCATGAAAATGTGCCTCAGAAGTGCTCGGAATAACAATTTCCATATATCTCAAATTTCTTGTGCAATATCAAAAATCTGACTTCATATACTTGATCAAGGGGTCATTTTGAGTCGAGAATGGGTCTAACCCAAATTTTAGAACCATCGAATCACAATTTCAATTTTTTGAAACTTCAATTTTAAGAATCGATCGGCAAAAGTGCCGCGACGCGAAGCTGTCGACAACATGTGTAAACTTGGTCTCTACGAAAGGTCTGCGATGCGGACCTATGAAAATTCTACCCAGTTATTTTTCTTTGTGGTCCAAGGCTTTTAAGGCTTGGGCCTAAGTGTCCCAAAACGTAGATATTCTTATACTTAGCTATTTTTCACCCTCATATCACTCTAAACATTCCCCAAAACTCATTCAAACACTTAGCCAAATATTTTACTCCAAAATTCAAGTCTCAAACCCTCTTTCGGATCTTAAGGATTTCACTCAAGCTTCAAGTCTCCATCTTCAATCTTAGGCTAAGGTATGTCGGTTTCTTTCATGGGTTCCTTTCACCCATGATGCCCAATTCTTCTTGTACCCTAATTTTCATGATTTAAAGATGATTCACTCATGGGTCTTATTTATCATGAAAAACACTACACTATGTTGGGGTTTATGAAATTGTGATTATTTTAGCATGTTTTGAGCTATGAATCCAAGATCTATTGTAAGATTTGATGAAGGTTTTGATGTATATTGCTTGAGGGTGTTACCAATTATCAATTGAAGGTTTTACATTGAAATTTCTAGCATGAATTTACTCTTGAATTGCATGGTTTTACACTAGTAATACACACACTCTAAGTGTTTGATAAAATATCCGGTTATGGCTTTATGAGGAATTGAAGGTCCAATGCATGTCTTATAAGTTGAATGACTATATGATGATGATATGATGATGAAATGATGATGACATGATGATAGAATGAATGCATTGTATATATTATTCTCTATATATTGTTGGAATGTGACCATGCCCTACTTAAGGGTTGTGCGCTAGGTAAATTTGTCAAGGGGTTCATACCTTGATAACATATCGGAGGGTTTGTACTCCGGCACCATGGATGGTAGGGTATGACTATCCATCAACCTTGTTAGGGATTTATACCCATCAACCTATCGGGGGGTTTGTACTCTGGCACCATGGGTGGTAAGGTGTGATGATCCACCAATAGTTAATGATCTCTTCTTACACATATGTTATGTTCTATATAAGAATGTTTTACTTTAAGTATCATTCATATATATCATATTGTTAGTATGTTATTCATTGCTTATGATTATGCATTTTGCCTATGTTGCCTATCTCTTGTTCACTTGCATTCTACATACTTAATACATTAAAATGTACTAATGCATATCGTATTCCTACATTATGTCACCATGTAGGAACCGGAGCACCACTTGATCATTCTCCTCCTACACAGGGCTAGTTCAGTTGTCCTACAAGCTTGTTGGTGAGTCCTCCACTTCGGGGACGTTGCTTATGAACTCTTGCTATGTATTAAGATTACCCTTCTTTTGATTATGTATTGACTATGAGGGTGAGCCCGATTGCTTGTCTTGGCCCCCGCTCTTATCTATGTAGTATAGGTGTTGTTGGACATGTTATGTATCTATATTATGAGTCTTGATTATCTCTTGTTTCTTGATGTTATGATATGAAGGTTTATCCTTGGTCCCAATTCCCTTGTTCATGTTTATTCTCATTGTCATTTTAATTACTTCCGCAACTAAGGATGTGTAATGATATGTCATGACGCTTATTAGGGGTTCGTTCGGGTTTTCCATTCGCCGGTCATGTCTAGGTCCTAGGCTTGGGTTGTAAGAAATAATTGGCCCAATTTTGACTAGAAAATGGTGGTGGTCTTATGGTGGTCGAACTCTAAGGGAAGAAGAGAAAATTAGGGTATTTTGAGAAAATAATGAAAGAATGAGGGGTAAATAGTTGTACCCCTCTTTTAAACATTTGATCGGGTCAAGTTAAAATTGGGTGCAGGTCCCACGAAACCCCGAGTACAGGCTGTAAAAGAATCTATGGTCTGTAAGTTGTGTCTCATAGTTTGCCTGAACCCTAGTTTAGGGAGATTGGCAATACGAATCCTTATACGAGTCATTCATAGGCATACGGCCCGTATGTTGGATCGTAGATGCCCCCAACACTTAGCAAGTTTTAGAAATCTTACCTATAATCCATAAGACTCATTTATGACCCGTATTTTTATCTACAGACCATAAAGTTGGCTCATGGATTGGAGTGCCCAAAATTGGAAATGATTTTAAGAGGAAAAGTATGAGTTGTTGTCGGACCCACGGCTCATAAATCTAGTCGTAGAATCAACTTCTCTCATATTTCAACACTTATTTATTGACTTAGCCTTGTTCCTGCATATCCTTCGTAGAACAAACTGTTACCCTATAAGCCACCAGTCCTTAAGTCCAAAATTACAACTACCTACAAGTCCATAAAGCAAAAAAAAAAACATGAATGTTGCACTAGATATCTTGGATTGCCTCCCAGCAGCACCTAATTTATTGTCACGGTACGACTTGGACAACTTGGCTACTCAGACTTCACCAAGTTCCCAAACTTCCATCTTCAAATCATCGAGCCTCTTCATAGACTAATAGATATTCAAGAAGACATCTTTATCATTCAATCAAAACTAGAGTTGGCCTAATTTTATATCCATCAGTGCTCGTATAGTTGCTAGAAAGGGCCTTCCCAAGATGATTGGGACTTCGAAGTCAAATCGTAATCTAGGATCATGAAGTCTGCGGGGAATATATATTTTCCACTTGGATAAGAATGTGATACAATATCCCCACAGGCTTCTTTACCATCCTATCATCCATCAACAATCGCATGTTTGTTAGAATAGGAGCTCTTAAGCTTAACTCCTTGAATACTGCAAAAGGCATTAAATTGATTTTGGTGCCTAGGTGACATAATGCCTTTGCAAATTCTACATCTCCGATGGTGCAGGGTATGGTGAATGCTCCAAGATCTTCTTTCTTTTACACTAAGGACCTTATTGCTATCGCATTGTATTGTTGAAGCTCTTGAGAGAGCTCCTGGGTACAATCCTCTTTTTCATCACCAAGTCCTTCATGAATTTTGCGTACCCGGGTGTCTTCCTCCAATGCCTCAATGAGAGAGATATTGATAGAAAGTTGCTTCAACATAGAGATGAAGTGATGAAACGTACCTTCCTCCTTCTTTTTGAGTCTCTGAGAGAAAGGAGGGGAGGTCTAGGTATCGCTATCAGCTTCTGTAGAATCACTGCCTCATTACTCACCCCATCTTTAGCTTTAGCATCTCTAGTATCTGTATCCTTGCTATCAACTATCTCCCCATGAACCTCATCATTATCAACTGGCATATGTGAGTCAATGGTCTGCTACTCACCATGTGTCATCACTACCATACACTACCCCTCATTCTTCAGATTTCGTACTATATTACTGAGCAATATACCTTTTTGATATTGGTTCAACTAAGTTGAAATTTGATGAAACTGTTGCTCCATCTACTTGATAGCAACAAAATGAGACTCAATTTTCTGATTAATGCTGGAGATGTCAAATTTTATCCCCATTAAGGTCCCATCCTAAGCGTCAACATTCTTCAATAATAAGTTGAACATCTCCTCAATTCTCGAACTACTAGCCCCAAGGTCACGATTATATGGTGGGATATACGGACTATTTCTATAACTATCTCTGCATCCCCAATCTGCATCTTTGCCCTGGCCCCTATTCCTTTCAAGGTAGCTACCTCGGTTATTGTCTCTAAAAGTGTCATCTCTATTGAAGTTCTGACCTTTATTTCCTTGACCTTGGCGCCAATAGTCTTGATTTGACCCTTGGGCATTGGTCCAAGAAACCCCCATTTGATAAGTGACAAAGTAAGTGTGCTCCTCATAGTAGAGCTCCTTATACATGGGTGCTCATAGAGGTTAATAATTTACTACATTCATGTGCTCCTAACTGTGCTTCATCAACAACCCCACATTGGTGCTAATTTGAGCCAACTCTTGCATCATCTTCTCATTTATTTTTTCTTCTCAAAATTAGTAGTAATTTAGAAAGAGCTCTTAGTCGTACACTTATCTCTTGTCCCCCATGCATGTTTATTCTTGACCACTTTCTCCAATCGCTTAACTATAACCAAGAATGGACAATCTAAAACTGAACCTCTCATGATAGTTTCAGTAACACCATGGCTATTTTCATCTGAGGCTCAGTAGAAGATTCCATCAAGGCATCATCAAAAATCTTGTGTTCGAGGACACTCCTTAGGCACTTTGTAAACCTCTCCAACGTAGTTTGATCAAATCACCAGGAAACTACTTGAAGTCGTTGATCTAATCCTTCAACTTCAGCTTCTTTGACCTAGGAAAGAACCTATCCAAAAAGGCCTTCTGCATTTTTGTCCAGCTGGTGATTGAACTTTGTGGGAGCTTTGATAACCATAATGCCGCTTCGCCTCCTAGAGATAATGGGAAGACACAGAGCCCAACGGCATCTTAGAAAAGATTCTGACTCCTCATCATACTCTTATAGATGAAAACAACATTGCGTAGATGGTTATATGGATCCTCTGATTGTAAGTCTGTGAACAACCCTTACATTTGCAGCAATTAAACTAACCCACTCGAAATGACAAATTTTTTGTCATTCGGTAATGGAAGCAACACAATAGCTCTGGTGACATCAATCGCCACAAGGTCAAGCCTGTATTGATTCCTTTTTGCTTGAAGATCTTGTGGCGGTGGATTCACATCATCAAGTAGTGATGGGCAATTATTTTTATTATTAGTTATATTCAATGTCGCATTCACGACATCATTTGCAATGTTCTACATATTATTTTGGGCTATTTTTCCAGTGTCTTCTAGATCTCAGGATCAAACAGAGTCAAGGGATTACCTCAACTACGAGTGTTATAAATACACTGCACTTGTACGTTGAAACAAAATAAAAACAACAAGAAGCATTAAAAAAATAGGACAATTAGGATTAACTCCCAAGTTACTCAAATTAAATTAGTCTAAGACTCATATTCCTTGGCAACGGAACCAAAATTTTGATGTTTCCCAAACTACACCTTTTTTGAAGGTATAAGCAATCATTGTCAAATATATAACCTAACCAAGATTATGGTCGATCCCATAGGGAATATGGTCTACACCTGGAGTAATTACAAGCAATCCAAATGAATTAACCTAATTATCTCCCAAAAGGGGGATTTTGTAATTACAGTAAGTAAATCTAAACTAAAAGCAAGTGTTCTGAAATCAATGAAAGAAGTAACTAGGGTATTGTGTTCCCCAAGAATTCCTAACTTAGTATTACCAGATAATAGTAATCTTTTCTAGTGTGTAGCATGCAGAACTAGTAACTTAAGTTTACCAAACCCTTTGATCCAGGAGAGAGATAAATTTCATTACGTGATTTGATCCATCTGTGCAGTGTGACATTACTAACCATTACCTTTTGTTCTAGTACAACCTCCTCTTCATCCAGTTTCATTGATTAGATAAGAAGGATCACATAGATTCATGTTAATTAATATCTTTTCCTATTCATTACTACCTTGAGAGTCAATAAGAATTAGATAGGTTCTAATGTTGACCACCGTTAAATGCACTCTTTCCAAGAATTATGGAATATCCAGTTTTACCTCGTTAGTTTTTAATGTTTTCCCTAACCCTAGTTGTGGATTTAGCTATGCATAATCATTGTAGATGAAAGAATCATGTTATGTAATAGCATAATTAAGCACTTACAATGATGAATTTAAGAACAAGAAGTCCAAAGTTTTCCACAAGAAATCACAATGTAATAATCTTGATGCAAAATCATAAAATACGAAGTCTCAAAAGTGCTTCTTTGTCCTCTCATGCATCTCTCTCCTAAAAATACCTAAAAACACTATCTATAACATGTAAAATATAAATCCAAAATGGAATGCAAAAACTGGATTCAACAGCTTCTACGGATGGGGTTACAGGTCATATAAGGAACCACAACTCGTACCTGGGCTTTGTACTCTGCAACTTCCAAAAACTTACTTCAATTCCACAAGACTTCTTATGAGCCATGCCCGTGGGCTTTGTTTGATAGCTTATCTAAAACTTTTTAGAATTTGATCCTCCAAGTATGACACTAATCTATGACTCATGAAGAATTCTACGACTCATCTAGCAGTTTGTGGATAAAACATTTGAAACTTGGTCCTTCACTGGATCTCACTCAAGAAACCTCTTTACAACTCGTAGATTGAACCACATCCCATAGAGTAGTCGTACATCCTCAAAAACATTAATTCTACAAAACTTTGCCCAAAATCATGTCGAACCCTATAGTCCTATAAAATAAATATAAAAACACATCAAACCCACTAACATCACTTTGAGAACACACAAAATTCTAAGTTTTAAATATAAAAATGTTGTATTTTGTTAGTTGAAAGCTCTTTTTGATTCAGGAAAGTTTATTCCTTGATGCCCTAGTGAGTCCTCCGAGGAGAGAGATGGCTGTAAGGAGTAGTTGCATCTATTAGACAATCATACTTTTTTAGTTTCTATGCTTTTTAAATTGTTTGATCGTTTAGTTTATTTTGAATGAATTCAAGTTTAATTTGAATTAGTTTAAGTTTATTTTAAACTAACATAACATAAATGTAGAAAACTATTGTGTTGATAGTTCTTTGGGTTGCTTTGATTGAAATATATAGGTGAGTAACAAAAATTGCAGCACATTGGTGCAGATTATTTTGCAGAAAATCGACCAGTGGAAGTCGGTATTGAAACAAAATAAAAAATACTACCGACCACTGGAGGTCAGTATCAAAACATAATAAAAAAAAGTAATACCAACCACTGGAGGTCGGTGTTAAAACAAAATAGAAAAAGACATTCGAAGGTTGATATTCGAGCAAAATTTAAAAAAAATAAAAATGATAATACAGACCTTTGGATGTCAAAAATGACTTAAAATTATAATCGACTTCTAAAAGTTGGTATATATCAAACTCGAGAGGTCGGTATTCAAAAGCGACCAAGCTTTTTCTGACCGCTCAGAAGTCAGTATTTACTCAGTATTTTTGGAAATGCCAACTTTTGAAAGTCAGTATTTGGTGGTCGGTATTTATAATTTTTTTAGTAGTGGTCCAAAGAATGACTATAGTTTAGAGCAGCACATTTGGCCTCGTAGGCAACCAAGTTAGCTCCTTGGACTAGAGAGCCAGACCATGGTCATATAAGTGATCGATATACACACATAGAGGATTAGTGGAGTTCTCTCTAGGACTAGCAGGGTCTTGGGGGTATTGTTAGATGTAGTAGAGCTGGGGATAGAGGCAACACCAGACGTAAAGGTCGTCAGAGGGTATTGTTAGATACAGTAGAGATGGCGATAGAGGCACACAAGAAATAGAGACCATCAGAACCAATCTTACACAGCCTCAGCTCAGTTAAAAGTCGAGGCTTCAAATAAATCTACCAAAAGTATTACTAATTTATATTAGCAGCCGGCTCAATTTGCATTCGATTCAGGTTTTGACATATTATATATATTTATCCATTTTACTACTTACTTGAGTATGGGTCCTTGGTTCTGGGAGATACACGGAGGGGTAGAGATAGACCGAAGAAGTATTGGGAGGAGCTAATCAAACAAGATATGGCAAAATGTGATCTCACTAAGGACGTTACTTTAGATAGAAAAGAGTGGAGTCGCAAATTAGAGTAGTATGCTAATTTGTTGGTAGGGTTAGGTGTTGTCTGGCCTTGGGGTATAGTAAGCTTGTAAGAGTAGTAGTGTTTAATATTATATTTACATAATATCATATATGAGTTAATTTTATCATATTTACATATTGTCATGTGTTTTTTTGTTATCAGTCATATCTAGTTTATTCTGTTCCCTTTCCTTTCCTATTTGTCATATTTTGCTTATAGGTTTTTGAGATGAGGGTTCCCAGCAAATGGCCTCTCTACTTCTATGAGGAAGTGATAAGGTCTGCGTACATTCTACCCTCTCCATACCCTACTTGTGGGATTCCACTAAGTATGTTGTTGTTGTTGTTGTACTTGAGTATGGGTCCTAAGCCTCTTTTATCCTGGATTCCCATATTGACTTTAGTAGGGAATTTCTTTGTATTAGTGGGGGATCAAGTGTTGCTCTTTAGAATTCTATTACTTGGGAAGACTTAGTACTGTTGAGTAGGATTGATTTTGATACTATATCGGGTATGGCTTGTTAGTTTTGCCTCGGGTCATGGTAGATGGTTACACTAGGACTGTTACCTTGGATATACTCTATATGCCTCCATTAGTATGGCAGAGGGTTGTTAGGTGTACATCGACTAGTATTATATTCTATATTCAGGCTTAGAGATTGTATCGATAAATTATTTGGCATGTTTGGTTCATAGTTGTGAGGTGATAGCAGAGGCTTCGACAATAAAGATAATTCCAGTGGTTATGAGTTATTAGATATGGTTCCTATTGATTGTTGGATTATTAACAGTGAGAGATGTTGATTTTACTATAAAATTCAATGTGTTGTCAATTGAGGATCAGGACGGAGGATATTCTGTTGGTTGCATTCAAGACCTGTTATTTCCATTCTAAGTCCCTAGTTAGGTTTCTTGGGCTAAATTTATTCTATTGTTTTCATGGATCTGATGAATTATGTGTACCATTTGCATTTGTTATGGTGGATCTATTGAGGACCCTACTTTCTAGGGGTTGATTTGTTAAGTACTATATTATTGTGGTTGTCTCGTTAGGTGCTAAACTAGTTGGATGTTGATCAATTAAGGTAATATGTGTCAGGTTGGATTATGGAGGCTGGCTTTAAGCTATGTAATACTAATCTACTATAAATTTGGGTTATCTGAATTTGGGACGGTCGAATGTTGATAATGAGTGTTTTAACTCCCTTGCTCATGGTATTTCGCGTGTGATTGAATAGATAACTATTGAGTACTATAACTGCGAGTATGATATAAATACCTGCACATGGAGGAGTGTATAAGGAAACTATCAGTGATTACCATGTTGGTTATCTGTTCCATTTATGGGTATTTGTTGTGGTATTAAGGCTACTAATGTGTGTTACATCAATAATTTACTATACCAGGATGGTGTCCTAACTATTTATTATGCTTATAATTACCAATGTGATATGATTGATTGAATAGAAAGGGAAAGGGGCTAAAGCTCCAA
Source organism: Solanum ossicruentum (assembly GCA_025774065.1). NCBI lineage: Eukaryota > Viridiplantae > Streptophyta > Magnoliopsida > Solanales > Solanaceae > Solanum > Solanum ossicruentum. The sequence continues at coordinate 33,140 of JAOTQR010097201.1, read as the reverse complement.
CACGTGAGTATGATTATAGTAGCTAATGTTTGCAGTTGTTTTGGATAGCCTATGAACCATTCGGGGTTAATATGTGGGAGATTGCTTGCATAAAGAAATAGGAAATGAGACAAAAGCCCATATGTATGGAATATCATACAGTATAGATATTGGTGCTTATTCGGATATCCCTTGGTCTGTTAAAGGTACATATATCTAGCCTATTGATCTCCTGGTATACAGTAGCAGATTGAGCTGATGAGAGGAATGGTTGATCGTCAAGGATCCCTTATAGGTTGCCACATTGATTCTCTATTACATACAGACGAGTTGTTGTATGCTAGTTAGTTGAGATTACTGAAATTATTGTTTGATGCTAAGCGTGCTTATAAGTGACTAGTCACTGTTTACTATGAGTTTAGGGTTGGGATCCCTATGTGGTTCAAAGTGGTGTCTCCATGAGCTCTGATATTGGGAATAAAAGGGTAATAGGGGTTAGGAGATGGGGTAAGCTTAGCCCATGATGGATTGGGCCTTTCAAAATTCTGAGGTGAGTTGAGCCTGCAGCATATGAGTTATTGTGCCACCAATATACCCTAAGATACAGTTGGTCTTTCAGGTGTTGATGTTGCGCCATTATAATTTCAAACCGGTTGTATATGTTTTAGTAGAATTTCATTAAGCTAAATGATTTTTAGATTTTTGTTGAGGAAGCGGGAGCCTATTTAGCTAGAGATGTCAAACAACAACACTTCAAAACTATACCTGCAGTTAACATTCAATGGTGCCATTGACCGAGTAAGGAGGCTTCTTGAGAGTTAGAGCCAGATATACGAAAGCAGTATTCTGGCCTTTCGAATCTTCGGGTATGCATTTGTTCTTACTTTTGCAGATGAAAGTTCTATTAATGGAGGATGTTGTAATGATCCTCCAGGTCATTTATGTGTTTCCACATTTATTTAATCAGTTAAAGAACATGCATAATGACCTCGGTCCATATTTGACTTGTTGGTATTGTTAGTACAGTTATCAGAGGAATCATTTTGGAATTATACAGCTTGTCGAGTTGAACGGGACATTATAAAAACAAAATGAGTTGTCTAGTAAAGTCCTAGTAAATAGCCTCAGATTGAAATTATGATGGTTCTATTAGCTCTGGAATAGCCAAAATAGGCTACGAGCATAGTTGACCCGAGTCTTGGAGGGTTTCAGGAGGGAATTAATTGTAAATTTGTAAAATCCATTCAAAAATGAGCAAAATGGTGACTTTCAGGAATAACCTAGGTAAACGTGCTTAAAATGGAATTCTAATAGTGTGGTCATCTCTGGAACTTTAAATATAGTGTAGAATGACCTTTCGTTGGATGGCATGGATTTTCTGATATATTTTGACCCCCTCAATTCTTTTAGCTAAAAATTAGCTGGAAAAAAGTGGGCCCTCACTTTATCATACTGAGCTCTGTTTGAAATAACAACCACTCCATTGGATCTGTAACGTAGAAAATCATATAGTTACATAGTTTATTTCTATAAAATAGACATCAGATAGGCCAAGAACGCTCTGAAAAAGTTTAAAAAAGACATGATGCCACAGCAGTAAGGTAACCCTCCGCGTGCACAGAATATCATGAGTGCATAGGCCCACATTCGTTCGTGCCATGGCAAGGTGGTAGGCTGGCAATATAGGCCGGCTCACAAAGGATGAAGCAAATATTTCATTTGATCATAACTTATGCATTTCATATCCAAATTAAGTGACTCAAAAGCCTAAATTATATAGAATTTCCCAAGGAAAATCATGGGTACCTCAGATTTTAGCTTTCATGCATACTTTGAGTTAAATATCACTGTTGTTTCTAATTATATTACCATAAATTATTGGAAAATTTGAATTACAATATCTCGATCATTTCTTATCAGAAAAAAGTGAAATTTATGTCTAAATTGTACTAATTTTTTAGACTCAAGTTGTGGTTATTTTGATTCTGTTAATTTGACTATATTTTAGTGTAAATTGACTAAAAAGTTGTTGTAGCACATATTTTTTTGATAAGAAATGTAACTCTATTTTTGGATTGTTTCTCATTGTTATAGGCCTCATTTTGTGCAAAATATTTTGCTATTGACTGAAAGTGACTGTGACACCCGTAACTCTATGCTCTTATGTATCCATGTTTCAAGCCTCATTTGTTTAAGTGGGGAGTGTATTAGGGTCATGGGGAAACTTCTAGTACTTAGACGAGTTCAGGACTTTCCTATAAATTGAGTTTTGAGTATTTGTTTGTGCCTAGGTCAATTTTAAATGAGCATAACTTTTAACACTCAAAGAACTGGACCACTCATAACATGTCAAATAAAACCCTTTGAGTTAGCTTTCCAAGAACTTGGTTTCACCTCACTCGAGTTTGGATGAAGGAGTTATGACCATTTTCGTAAGACCCTCCCGTGCAGTGAGGTCACACAAGCACTTAGATGGAAAGTGAGCCTTTGGACGAGCTGTGTGGACTATTTGAGGCTAGAAAAGACCATTTTTGGTCTAAGGGTTGGGACACTGCCAGTGGCATGGGTCGTATGGCTTGCCACAAACCGTGTGGCTAGCTTGGGGGGTGTGCAAGTGAGGCAAGGTTGGCATGAGAGGGAATTTTCTTGACCAAGTGTATTGCCACAGCGATATTCACGAACCATGGAAAGATTCATGAGTCGTGTGGCCTAGTTTAGAGCCTCCTACCCACATTTTCCTAATAAATGTAACATCACTGGACACTACATGGACCGTGTAGCACCACATGGCCGGTGGAGCCTCTCGTCAAAGTGACGATGACGTTAATTTTTCCCAAGTGTCTCAACTTCAAAATTTTTGACTAAGTATCCTCTCATGAACAGTCCACACAACCCGTGGAGTGCCACACAACCCGTTTAACTTCAACTGAAGTGGCACTTTGTCAGTTTCTCTCTCTATTTCATTATTGGAGTTTTCGTAAATTTTATTTATTCTAATGATGTGTTTGGACTTCTAATGCTATCTTAACCTCCCCAAAAGACCTAAACCCTATCTCAAAGGATCAAGTCATCACTCCCAACTTGAATACACTCTCAAATCCTCTCAAAAGCCTCTACTAAAAGCCCAATACAAATTCAAGGAAACCCAAAAACAAGTTTTGGATTCTAAGACCCAATTCCAAGTTTCAATTCTTTCTCAACTCAATTTCAAGAAACTCAAGGTCTAAGGTTGTGGATTTCAACCATTGGATCCTTTCACCCATGGTGCCTAACCTTCTTTTTTTTAATACCTAAATGGCATGTTTTCAAGTTGATTACTTATGGGTATTGCTTATTATGAATTTGGGTTATAAACTATGTTGGGGTTTCATAAACTAGCGATTATTTAAGCATGCTTTGAGCTATGAATCTAAGATCCATTATGTGATTTGATGAGGTGCTTTGATGTACTTTTCATGAGGGTGTTACCTAGTGTTGGTGGATGGTTTTACATTGACTTTTCTCACATAATTTCACTCTTCAATTGCATGATTTTGAACTAATATTGCACACCCATCAAGTGTTTGATAAAATGTCCAGTTATGAATTTTTGAGCCACTGAGGATCTATTGCAATGACCTATGAACTAATAACTATATGACGACGAAAGGAACTTCTATACGTGTTATTTTCATGAATGGTATCTTTAGTGTTGCAAGTTGACCATAACCAAATTAAGGGGTTGATACCTCAATTACCTTGGATGAGAGGTGGTAAACTCATCAACCAAATTGAGGGGTTGATACCTTAATCACCTTGGATGGGAGGTGGTAAACCCATTAACCAAATTAAGGGGATGATAACACAATCACCTCCAAAGGGTGCTTCACCGTGGATTCCAAGTACTAAGTTGTTTGGTCTATGATGATGGTCTCTTCCTAGACATGCAATATATTCTATATATGTATGTTTTATTTCAAGCATCATTCATACATGTCATATTGTTATTATATTATGCCTTGCTTGTGATTTTGCATTTTTCCTATGTTGTCTATCTATTGTTGCATTGTATCCTACATACCTAGTACATTCAAATATACTAATGCATACTCTATGCTTACATGATGTTACCATGTAAGGACCGGAGCTCCACTTGACCATCTTCCTCCTCCACGTGGCTAGTTCTATCTCCCAAAGCAAGTTGGTGAGTCCTCAACTCCGAGGACATGCTTCTTTGAATTTATACTTTGTATTGACTCTTATTATATTGGAAACTTCTAACTATGAGCATGAGCCTAGAGATTGTCTTGGCCCCCACTCCTATCTACGTATTAGAGGTATTGTTGGAATATTATAATGTATTAATGTTATACTTTAGCATTCTATGTATCTATGGTATCAACTATGTCCCTTAGCTCTATTTTTCCAGTTTTACTAGCTCTTAATCTTGTACAAATGCTTCCATGACCAAGGATATGTAATGATATACCAAGAGGCTTGTTTGGGTTTCCTGCGGCTTCCCCATTCGCTGTGTCACGTCTAGGCCCTAGGTCTGGGTCTTGACAAACTTGGTATCAGAGCACTAGGTTGTTAACGTTCCTCGACATCCAACAAACCGCGTCGGTTAAAGTCTTATTCATAGTTGTGTTGTGCATCACAACTATGAGTAAGAGGCTATGAGGCATTTTAGAAAATGTTTCCCTTCTTCTTGATCTATGTCGTACTATACAAGTTAGGTAAGGTTCCCCCTATAACAAATATTCTTTGCAATTTTTAGATCATTCCGAACACAAAAGGAAGAAGAGCTTATACACCTGAAGAAAAACCGGCTCATGAAGAGCTTTGGGATGCTCTCAACTTGCTAGCTCAATCCATGACCAATCAAATTAATTAAGGGGCCCAAGCCCCTCATGCTCCTACCCTAGGATCTAGGGTGAGATACTTTATGAGGATGAACCCATCAGAGTTCTATGGGTCAAAAGTGGATAAAGACCCTTAAGAATTTATTGATGAGGTATGCAAGGCGTTAGATATCATGGGTGTTAGGTCAGAAGAGAAGGAAGAGTTGGCGGCATACTAACTCAGGGGTATGGCTCAAATATGGTGTGTCTAATGGAAAGTGGAGAAAGGTTACAACAACAGGATTCTATGGGAGGAATTTAAGGCGGCCTTTCTCAACCGATTCTTCCCTCTTGATCTTAGAGAGGCCAAAATGATGAAGTTCATGAATTTGAAGCAAGGGTTAATGAGTGTGAGGGTGTATTCCCTTAAGTTCAACCAACTCTATAAATATGCTCCACACTTGGTTGTTGATTCGAGGTCCAGAATGAACAAGTTCATAATGGGTGCATCCGATTTGGTGAATGAGGAGTGCTAGGCTGGTATGTTGATAAGTGACATGGATTTGTCCCGCTTAATGACCTATGTGAACAATTGGAGGGTGAGAAGCTTAGAAAAGGAGGAGTGGTGAGGCCAATAGGGCCCGATTTGATGGTAAATTCCAAGGTCCCAAGGCTGGCCGATTTTATCAATGCCAAAGATCTTCCATTGCTCCTAATAGAAGGTTTTCCAATGACAATCTAAGGGTCCAGGTTAATGGTGGTATAGCACCCAATGTCCAAGGTAATGGTGGTATGGCACCCAATGTTATCTGTCCAAAATGTGGTAAGAGTCATAGAGGCCTATGTTTATGGGACACCAATTCTTGTTTCGGTTGTGGTGAAGTGGGATATAAGAGGATTGATCATCCTCGTAATCAAAACAACGGTGGATATGTTCATCCACAAGGTGCAAATGCGGCTCCTAGGGGAAGAGGTGGTCAACAAGGTGGTACCCCAAGGCACAATCAATTATATGCTCTTCGTGGGAGGCAAGGGGTTGATTAGGTGCCTGATGTTATCACCGGTATGTTAAAAGTCTTTGATTTTGATGTGTATGCATTAATAGACCCAGGTGCCACTCTTTCTTTTGTTACCTCCTTTGTTGCCAAAAAGTTTCATGTTAAACCCGAGTTGTTGTGTGAGCCATATGAGGTGCTTACTCCCGTTGGTGCATCTATTTTTGCAAGAAGATTCTATAGAAATTTTCCTATTTGCATTATGCATAAAATATTACCATGTGACTTTGTTGAGTTGGACATGTTAGATTTTGACATTATTCTTGGGATGGATTAGTTGCATTCATACTACGCCTCTATTTATTGTAGAACCCGTAGTGTCAAATTCCAATTCCCCAATGAACCCATCCTTGAGTGGGATAGTCATGATGTAGTGATCAAGGGTTCTTACATTAAATCCTAAAGGTTGATCTCTAAAGGGTGTCTCCATAATCTTGTGAGGGTTAGGGATGTGGAGTATAAAGTCCTTCCTATGGAGTCGGTTCCAGTATTTAATAAGTTTCTTGATGTCTTCCCAAAGAACCTTCCTAGTGTTCCTCCCAAAAGGGAAATAGGCTTTGGTATAGACCTCCTTCTCGATACTCAACCCATCTTTATTCCCCCTTATCTTATGTCCCAAGCGGAGTTAAAGGAGTTGAAGGAGCAATTAAGGACTTGTTGGAGAAGGGTTTTATTATGCCTAGTGAATCACCTTGGGATGCAATTGTGTTATTTGTGAAGGAGGATGGTTCCCTTAGAATATGTATTGACTACCAGCAATTTAATAGGGGTACCCAAAAAAATAAGTATCCTCTACCAAGGATTAATGATTTATTTGACCAACTTCAAGGGGCTAGTCACTTCTCTAAGATTGATCTTCTATCCTGGTATCATCAAGTGAAAGTGAGGCAGTGTGACATTCCTAAGACCGCCTTCTGGACTAGGTATGGGCATTATGAATTTGTGGTCATGTCTTTTGGGTTGATTAATGCACCGAATATCTTCATGGATCTTATGAATAGGGTCATTAAACCCTACCTTAATTTGTTTTTTGTGGTCTTTATTGATGATATTTTGATCTTTTCCCATAGTGAAGAGGAGCATGTAAGTCATTTGAGGGTGGTACTACAAAGATTGAGGGAAGAGAAGTTGTATGCTAAGTATGAAAAATGTGAGTTTGGTTGCAAGAGGTTGCCTTTCTAGGTCATGTAGTGTCGGGGGATGGCATTAAGGTAGATCCTAAAAAGATGAAAGTGGTTAGAAATTGGCCTAGACCTTTGACCCCATCGGATATTAGAAGCTTCTTGGGCTTAGCGGGTTATTACCAAAGATTTGTGAATGGGTTCTCTTCTATTGCTTCTCCTATGACTAAGTTAACCCAAATGAAGGCTAAATTTGTATGGACTAATGAGGGTGAAAAAAGTTTCTAAACTTTGAAGGATAAGCTTGTGTCCACTCCTATCTTGTCACTAGCGAAAGAGCTAGAAGGGTTTGTTGTGTATTGTGATGCCGCAAGAATTGGTTGGGTTGTGTTTTGATATAAAATGGTAAGGTGATATCATATGCTTCTAGACTATTATCTTACCCATGATCTTGCATTGGCTGCTGTGATATTTGCTTTGAAAATTTGGCATCGTTATTTGAATGGGGTGCACGTTGATGTGTTCACTGATCATAAGAGTCTCCAATATGCGTTCATCCAAAAACATATCAACTTGAGACAACAAAGGTGGTTAGAGCTTCTTAAAGACTATGATATTAGTGTGCATTACCACCCAAGTAAGGCTAATGTTATGGTCGATACTTTAAGTAGGGTGTTTATGGGTAGCTTAGCTCATGTTGATGATGGTGTCAAGGAGGTGGTTAGGGAGGTCCATCAGTTGGCTAGATTGGGAGTTAGGTTCGAGGAAGTTGATAATGGTGGAGCAGTTATGGTAGATGGTTCCAAATCTTCATAAACTGAGGAGGTGAATGCAAAGCAAGATCTTGACCCCGCCTTGCTAGAGTTGAAGGCTTTGTTAAGAGATGGTAAGGTGGAGGTTTTCTCCTAAGGGGGAGATGGTGCCCATAGGTACCAAGGGAGATTGTGTGTGCCCAATATTGGTGACTTGAGAAAGATAATTCTAGATGAAGCTAATAATTCTTCCTACTCTATTCCCCCGAGTTCTACAAAAATGTATAGAGATTTGAGGGAAGTGTTTTGGTAGGGTGGTATAAAGAGAGATGTTGCTAAGTTTGTATTCGGTTTCCATAATTGCCAACAAGTCAAAGCCAAACATCAAAGGTCGGGTGTCCTAGCCTAAGACATAGAGATTCCTACTTGGAAGTGGGAGGAAATTAACAAAAATTTTGTGGTTGGGTTACCTAAGACTAGAAAGAGTTTTGATTCTATTTGTGTTATGGTTGATAGGATGACAAGTCGGCTCATTTCCTACGGTTGAGACAACATATGGTACTGAAGATTATGCTAGACTATACATCCATGAGTTAGTGAGATTGCATGGGGTACCCTTGTCCATCATATTAGATCGTGGTGCTCAATTCACTTCACACTTTTGGAGATCCTTCCAAAGAGGTCTTGGAACCAAGGTTAACCTTAGTACAGCCTTTCACCGTCAAACAGGTGGCAAAGCCGAAAGAACTATCTGAACTCTTGAGGATATGCTTAGAACTTATGTATTGGAGTTTAAGGGTAGTTGGGATGATAATCTTCCATTGATTAAGTTTGCTTATAATAATAGTTATCATTCAAGCACTGGTATGGCTCCATTTGAGGCTCTTTATGGAAGGCATAGTAGATCCTCAGTTCGATGGTTTGAGGTGGGGAGATGGCCTTGTTAGGTCCGGATTTGGTTATAGAGGCCATGTAGAAAGTAAGGATGATTAGGAAGATATTGAAAACTACCGAAAGTTGACAAAAGTCCTATGCCGATGTGAGGAGAAGGAATCTTGAATTCAAGGTTGGTGATTGGGTTTATTTGAAGGTTCACCCATGAAAGGTGTGGTTCATTTTGGTAAAAATGGTAAGTTGAGCCCTAGATTCTTGGGTTCCTATAGGGTATTGAGGAGAATTGGTAAGGTAGCGATGAGTTGGAATTGCCCAATGACATAAATATGGTACATCTAGCCTTTCATGTGTTTATGTTAAGGAAATGTGTGGGCGACCCAAGTGTTATTGTGCTCTAGATGTTGCGGCTGATGTTGAAGACAATTTGACTTACGAAGAGGTCCGAGTAGAAATCTTGGATAGATAAGTAAAGAGATTGAAGACAAGGATGTATCTTCCATTAAGTTCCTCTGGAGGAATCAACAAGTCAAAAATGCCACATGGGAAGCTGAGGTGGACATGCAAAAGTGATTCCCTATCTGTTCCACTCTACTCAAGCCTAAGGAACTAAACTAAGCCTCCCTATACAATTTCAAGTCTGAAGTTTCGACCCTTATGTTATTTACATGCATTCACGTTTATATTGGCAAGATTATGGTGATTTTCGATGTTCATGTTGAGACTTTTTGAAAATAATGTTTAAGTGCATTTGTTGCATTCATGTTGGGCTAAAATCTTCATGATTACGTTCCTTGTATACATTTCTTTGACATTCTGGATGAATGTTCCCAAGGGGGAGATATTGTGACACCCCGTTACTCCATGCTCTTATTATCCATGTTTCAAGCCTAATTTGTTTAGGTGGGGAATGTATTAGAGTCATGGGGAAACTTCTAGTACTTAGACGAGTTCAAGACTTCCCTATGAATTGAGTTTGGGTGTTGGTTTGTGCCAAGGTAAACTTTAAATGAGCATTAGTTTCAGCACACAAAGAACTGGATGAGTCACGACATGTTAAACGAAAGCCCTTTGAGTTATCTTTCCAATGCACTTAGTTTCACCTCATTCGAGTTCGGATGAAGGAGTTATGACCATTTTCGTGAGACCCTCCAGTGCAGTGATGTCACACGAGCACTTAGATGGATAGTGAGGCTTTAGACGAGCCGTGTGGACTATTTTGGGCTATAAAAGACCATTTTTGGTCTAAGGGTTGGGATATGGCCAGTGGCATGGGCCATGTGGCTTGCCACTGACCGTGTGCCTAGCCGTGGGGGTGTGAAAATGAAGCAAGGTTGGCGTGAGAGAGAGTTTTCTTGACCAAGTGTATTTCCACGGCCATCTTCACGGGTCATGGCAAGCTTCACGAGTCATGTGGCCTGGCTGGAGCCTCCTGCCCATATTTTCCCCCCAAGCATAATTCCACAGGCCACTACACGAACTGTGTAGTACCACATGGCCCGTGGAGCCTCCCATCAAAGTGACGATGATGTTAATGTTTCCTAAGTGTCTCAACTTCAAAATTTTTGACTAAGTATCCTCTCATGGGCACTCCACACAACTCATGGAGTGCCAGACAACCCGTGTAACCTCAAGAGAGGTGACACTTTGTCAATTTTTCTGTTCGTTTCATTAATGGCAATTTCATAAATTTTATTTATTCTAATGATCTTTTTGGACTTCTAATGCTATCTTAACCTCCCCAAAAGACCTAAACCCTATCTCAAAGGATCAAGTCATCACTCCCAACTTGAATACACTCTAATTCCTCTAAAAAGCCTCTACCAAAACCCCAATACAAATTCAAGGAAACTCAAGAACAAGTTTTGGATTCCAAGACCCCATTCCAAGCTTCAATTCTTTCTCAACTCAATTGCAAGAAACTCAAGGTCTAAGGTATGTGGATTTCAACTATTGGGTCCTTTTACCCATGGTGCCTAAGCTTCCTTTTTTTTACACCTAAATTGCATGTTTTCAAGTTGATTGCTTATGGGTATTGCTTATTATGAATTTGGCTTATAAACTATGTTGGAGTTTCATAAAATAGTGACTATTTAAGCATGTTTTGAGCTACGAATCTAAGATCCATTATATGATTTGATGAGGGTCTTTGATGTATCTTGCATGAGGGTGTTACCTAGTGTGGATGAGTGGTTTTACATTGACTTTTCTCACATAATTTCACTCTTGAATTGCATAATTTTGAACTATCATTGCACACCTCAAGTGTGATAAAATATCTGATTTTGGATTTTTGAGCCACTGATGATCTATTGCATAACCTATGAACTAAGTAACTACATGATGAAGAAAGGAATGTCTATACCTGTTGTTTTCATTAATGGTATCTATAGTGCTGCAAGTTGACTATAACCAAATTGAGGGGTTGATACCTCAATCACCTTGGATAAGAGGTGGTAAACTCATCAACCAAATTAAGGGGTTGACACTTCAATCACCTTGGATGTGAGGTGGTAAACTCGTCAACAAAATTGAGGGGTTACTACCTCAATCACCTTGGATGGGAGATGGTAAACCCATTAACCAAATTGAGCGGTTGAAGCCTTAATCACCTCCAAGGGGTGCTTCATCTTGGATTCTAAGTACTAAGTTTCTTAGTTTATGATGATGGTCTCTTCCTACGCATGTAATATGTTCTATATAACAATGTTTTACTTTAAGCATCATTCATACATGTCATACTGTTATTATGTTATCCCTTGCTTGTGATTATGCATTTTACCTATGTTGCCTATATATTGTTGCATTGTATCCTACATACTTAGTACATTCGAATGTACTAACGCATACTCTATGCCTATTTGATGTTACCATATAGGGACCGGAGCTCCACTTGACCATCTTCCTCCTCCACGTGGCTAGTACTATCTCTCAAAGGAAGTTGATGATTCCTCAACTCCGAGGACATGCTTCTTTGAATTTATACTTTGCATTGACTCTTATTGTGTTGGAAACTTATGACTGTGGGGGTAAGAAAGGAAATTGTCTTGGCCCCCACTCCTATCTACGTATTAGAGGTGTTGTTGGAACATTATGATATATTAATATTATAATTTGACTTTATATGTATCTGTGGTATCAACTATGTCCCTTAGCCCCATTTTTTCCCTATTTACAATGTCTTGATGTTGTACAATTGCTTCAGCGACCAAGGATGTGTAATGATATGCTAAGAGGCATGTTTGAGGTTCCGGTTCCCCATTCACCGTGTCACGTCTAAGCCCTAGGTCAGGGTCATGACAGTGACTTAGAGATTATTTTATGCAAGTCGATTTGGTATTTTAATTGTGGGCCCATTTCCCCATTTAGTTGCAATTAACTTGTTTCTCCTTGTTTCTTGAATGTTATAGTCAAAATAGCCATATTTGTGTGGTGATTCATGTTTTGACAACTGAACAACATTTGGAAGCGGTCAGGAAGATTAATGCTCACGTGGACCAATCCAAAGCGGGTAGAATCACCTTCCAGGTAGGCTAGACTTCTCTTTTTTTTAGACAAAGCTGAAATACGTATCTTATGTTAGTACACTATTGGGATTTGTCGAGTATAGACTATAATAGATTGTTTGAGGTTTTGATCACTATTTTGAGCTATGTAATTATTATACAATCTATATTATTGTTTGTTGTTGAAAGTTCTAAGTAATATATATATTATTGAGGTTGGAATTATTATTTGGTTTCGTAGTACCTATTCTGCTACGTTAGTTGGTGTTAATGTTGTGAGGGGACAAATGCTTCGAGTAAGGATTGTAATGGTGAGATAGAGAACAACTGAGGTAAGTGATGCATTGATGCCACCTGTGTACATGTATTTGACTGTTTACTGGTTGTTTTGACCTGGTGGGTTTCCTTATATTAATAGATGTGCTACATCCAATATGATTATGGTTACTTGATATTTATATTATAATTATGTCGTATTAAAGGCTAGATGCAAACCTGTTACCTGTGATTAGTACATATGTCTATTTTGATATTTTTTTACTTGTGTTAGCAGTCTAGCATAGTGTTATGTAGTATTTGATAGGATGACTGGTAGTTATGCTCCTGGATACATCTTGTGACTCTGTTGTTATGATTTTGTTGTTGCAATTTTGTTGGTGTATCATATTTCTGATTCTTTGGTGACTAAATTGTGATCCTAATTATGTGATGGATACTATACTGATATATGTAATGTTTAAGCTGGATAAACCTATTGATGTCTAGGCTCAATCTTATATTACTTTTGTTGTTAGGTACATCTACTTGGTTGCTTGTGTGCCTAATAGGTCGTTGAGTACTAGGAAACATGGCTATATGCTGAGGGTATTTCTTGTCATTCATTCCCGACATAGTATGTCGTCACGCCCTATTGTTTAGTCTAGGGTATTGCTTGAGTTTGCCATGCTCTGATTTTTAGTCCAGGGTACCGCCTAAGTTCATCATACCCAGTTATTTAGTCCAGGGTATTGCCTGAGTATGCCACGCCCTATTTGTTTAGTCCAGGGTACTACTTAAGTTCATCATGCTATATTGTTTAGTTTAGGGTACTACACACCCTGTTGTTTAGTCTATGCTATTGCTTGAGTCTAGTCCACGCATGGTCCGAGGAGCTAGTCCAGACTAGGGTACTTTGCTGGGTCACATCCTCCGTTAGAGATAGGGGTTCTGCATTTCCTCTTTGACCATCAGAGCTGGGTTACCGATTAAGATACAGTTTGGGGTTGAGATATGTGCCATCAATTATTGATTCCATAAGCCTATATACCACTTAGTTATGTGTGGGTGTACCTTCTGGGCTTATGGAGCCAAGTCAGCAAACAGGTATAGACACTAGGCCTTACAGCCACGTATAGTACTATATCTCAATTCTATGATAGTGTTGATGTGGTTCTGGTCGGGTTTCATCGGTTGGTTCCATTGTACATTATTTGGTTTTTCTCAGTTGGTCACTTTTGTTTCTACTTGGTTGGCTCTTCTAGTTCTTCTCAGTTGGATTCCTCGAAAACCAAAGACATAGTTGACACTTGATCTTCTGGTTTCGTAAGTCAATATCATTACATATCACTTAGGTTCTTTAGTTAGGTTCTGTGGTTCTTAAGACATGTTTATCTTGTTGCCTGGGTTCAGATGGCTAGCAGTGTAGTATTTCATTACATTTGTTCTTACCATATTTACTGTATTTCACTCAGTCGGCCAATGATTCCTACTATGTGCCTTCCACCGGTACTTACCCCTAGTTTATTATATCTACTCATAGTGTAGGTCCATGTACGAGCCATGGCCATTGATCTAGGAGCTTGTAGGCATTTCAGTAGACTATGGTGAGCATCAGCAATTTTGGATACTCTATAATCTCCTTCTATTTTTTGTGTCGTCTTTTATATTTAGACACTGGCCTTGTACATTATAGTTTGGCTTGTATATGTAGGCTCTCATTCTAGATTATTTTTATGGCTATGTATACGTTTTTATTTTGGTTTTGGGTCTATAGTAGCTTTGTATAGTTGACTTCAAGATCCTGAGTAGATGGTGTTTGTCGTACTTATATGTTGCTAGTGACTTTATCATTAGTGAGTCTAGACAAGTGTCATGGGTATTGGTTTGTCTTGCCTATAGGCGGGATCTAACAAGAACCATCATGAACTGGAAGGTCGAGTCATGACAAATGTTGATACTAGGATTCCCTTAGGTGGATAACCTTATGCCCACCTGACCAAACCCCACTTCAAGCCTTCTCGGTGGTAAGTCAAGTCCCACGAAATATTTATTTATATTGTACAAAAAGTGGGAAGCTCCATAATTGAAAGTTGGATTATGAAAATGTCCTTAATCATATTAAAAATGATCAGTTTGTCATGATCATTTAATTAGCAATTTAACACAATTCATCTAATAAGTTACATTATAGAGATTGAAATGTTTGTTTTATATTAATTGGATAATTGAACATTTATCCACTAATTTTTCTTTAAACAGAAACATCTATTACGTCAAATGGAGTAAATGTGGAGGATTGTTCATCTTCCAACTGTTACTGAAAACTAAACTCGTGTTAATTTTGTCACTAAACATGGAGGGTTATTCATCCACCAATAGTAATTATTACACAGTTTAGCTTTTATTTATTTTGGCTTATGAACTTCCTTTGGTTTTAACTGTTACATCTTTTAGTGCACTATATAAAGTCCATAATAGAATGATATTTTATACATCTCTTTGTTCGATCAAAATTTTGTGGATTGTTAAAAAAACAATTAGGGATAAAGGAAGATGAATTCTCAAGGCATGAAGGAAAGGATTTGGATTGATGCTTTTGATTACAAGTTATGAGTTAATCTAAGTTTTATATTATTATTTTGAATGCTAATTGATATAGGTACACGCGCAAAGCATGTGCTTAGAGACTAGTAACTATATATTATATATTCATAAACTTAGAAACAACTTTATCTTAAATAGGAGTAGCTCAATCAACTTGGTAATACCTTCATGCAAGAATTGTCCTTATCACAAGAGGGTCCATCTTTGGTGAGAATTGTCCTTTTACCATCTTTCATAGCATCATAAAAGGGCTTCATAAATACTTTGTAACTTTCATAACATCTGATAAAAATCCTTATCTTTCATAGCATACTTCATTTGACTACATAGAGTAAAACTTGGTGGGTTAAATGCATATAATCTTTCAATCATATAATGCAAAAGGAAATTAGATAATCTTCATAATCTCATTTATTTAAAAGAATTCATTACAACCTATCATAAGCATTCAAAACCTTAGATGACAAATCATGAAAACATCTTATAAGTCATCAAACTTTCCTAGCATGTCATAGGTTCTCCTTAAAATAACTCATATGACTATAAATACATCATAATATCAATATTTAGGGAGATATCATAATACTCATGAAGATTTCATAGCTTGAAGACTAAGTAAAATAAATAATATACTTAAGTTTTGTGGGTGAAAAGAACCCATTGATCAAAACCCATATACCTTGATTGAAATGTCTGAAGGAATAACTTAAGATAAATGAACAAACCTTGAAAATCTAGCTTTGCCTTCTTGAGTCATGAGAGATGAGAGACTTGGAGAATATTTGGAGGAATTTGGATTAGGAGAGAATGAGAGTGTTATGCTGATATGGGAAAGAATAGGCCTTAAACGTGTAGTATTAAGCTTAGGGGACAGGGAAAGGCCAAATTATCCCTTCATTAAAATCTTTCGGGCCCTAACCACGAGCCTAAACTACAGTTTGTAGATAAAACGACCCCAAAAAGTGCCCAAAAATGTACCTCGAAAGTGCCCAGAATTGTAATTTCTATATATCTCAAAATCTATGCGTGATATCGAAAATCCAACTTCATATTCTTTTTTAGGGGGTCAAATTGAGTGGAAAATGGGTCTGACCTCGATTTAAAAGCAACCGTAGCAAAATTTGAAAATCAGAAAAATGTGATTTCCAGTGTGCATCCGTGCCCCTGGTGGACACGCCAAGGACGCGCTGTAGTGTTTTTTGTGCACCATTTTTCTTGTTCGATCCAAGGCCTTTGGGTCTTGGGTCTAAGTGTTTCCATACGTGAACATACCTATACTTAGCCTTAGTTCACCCTCATATCATTCAAGACATTCCCAAATACTTTCTCAAATACTTAGACAATAATTCATCTCCAAATTTCAAGTGACAAAACTCATTCGGATCTCAAGGTTCTCATTTAAGCTTGAAGCCTCCATCTCCAATCTTCTGCAAGACTTCTCCAAAGCTAAGGTATGTGGGTTTTTTTCATGGGTTCATTTCACCCATGATACGCAAGTTTTCTTTTACTTAAAATTGCATGATTTAAAGACTAATTTACTCGTGGGTCTTACTTATTATGAATTTCACTGCACACTATGTTGGGGTTTCATGAAATTATGGTTGTTTTAGCATGTTTTGAGCTATGAATCTAAGATGTATTGTGAAATTTGATGAAGGATTTTGATATATATTGCTTGAGGGTGTTACTAAGTATCTATTGATGTTTTACACTGAATTTTCTTGCATGATTGCACTCTTGAATTACATGGTTTTACACTAGCACTATACACTCGCCAAATGTTTGATAAAATGTTTGGTTATGATTTTCATAAGGAATTGAAGGTCCAATGCACGTCTTATGAGTTGGATGACTATATGACGATGAAAGGAATATATGTACATAATATTATCTCTAGTGTTAGGAATTGACCAATCCTCACTCGAGGAATTGTAGGCCTGGATAACCTTGTTGAAGGGTTTGTATCTCGATTGCCTCGCTCGGGAGGTGGTAGGCCCGTGCAACCATGTCGAGGGAATTTGTACCTTGATAACCAGGTTAGGGGTTTTGTACCTCATCAACCATGTTGGGGGCCTTGTACCTCATTAACCATGGTGGGGGGTTTGTACCTGATAAACCGATGAGGGTTTCGTACCTCATTCGCCTCTCCAAGGGGTGGTAGCCCTTGGATATTCACTATTAATGGTCTCTTTTTATCATGCATTATATTCTATATAAGCATGATTTTTACTTCAAGCATCATTCATACATGCCATATTACTATATACTTACTCATTGCCTATGTTATGCATTTTGCTTATGGTGCTCATCTCTTGTTGCATTGTACCCCACATACTTTGTACATTCAAACTTACTAACGCATACTCTATGCCTATATGATGTTACCTTGTAGGAACCAGGAGCCCACTTGATCATCCTCCTCCACGTGGCTAGTACGACTTCTCTCAAGCTCCTTGGTGAATCCTTTATTTCGAGGATGATGTTTATGATTTCATACTATGTTCTAAGGCTATCTTTCCTTTTATATATATATGAACTATGAGGGTAAGCCTAGTAGCTTGTCTTGGCCCCTTTTAAGTTCCATGGTTAGAGGTATTGCTGGACATGCTATGTATAATGCTATGAGCTTTGACTCTCTCTTGACTCTTGATGTTTATGATATGAAAGTTGTCCCTTAGTCCCACTTACCCCTATTTACTATTTCTTGTTGCATTTTATTGCATCCGTGGCTGATGATGTTCACTCTCCAATACGAAAGCGATCGTTGTCAGCAATTAACCTAACCAGAGGTTAGGGTCGAATTCGTAGGAAATACAGGGCTTGACTATAGAGATCCACTATCAATCATTTCAAGCATCAATTGCTAAAATCTCTAAATGGGGGAGGGGGTTTGTGATTTAAGAACAAAAATAAAAATAAAAACAATACTAACTATGCAGAAAGAAACTCAAATTTAGGGACAACTTGGGAATTGTGTCCCCATGATTCATTGACTCAATTACTCTAGACAAAATAACTCTAATTGGGAATTCACATGCAGGATGGTAACTTAGATTCTTCCAACCCTATCATGAAGGTAAAGGTCAAATTTCACCATGGCGCTAGGTCAGCAACTATGGTGTGCCAACTAACCATTACCTATTCTCCCAGTCAACCTCCCCTTGGTCAGGTTTGGTTGATTAGAAGAGAACACATCAATCGAATTTTATCATTTACTTCCCTTTTCTTATTCATCACTACCTTGGTCAAAATCGTGATAGTAGGCAGGGTTTGGTGTTGGCCACCACCAAACATCAATCAAAATGAAGGGAAATGAACAAAACATGCAAAACCCCAGTCAAAGAAATTACAACGTCTAGGGTACTTCAAGTCAACTACCCATGGTTCCCACAACCCCAAGTTGCGGGTGCTTAGCTACTCATTGCTAAGGAAAACTTAACAACAATGAAAATGAATGACATAGTTGAGAGTTTACCCAAAACAATGACGAACAAGAACACCAAAAGTTGTAAGCCACAAGCTTTGATAAATAGAGAATGAGTACAACGTGTGTCTGGCAATCCCGAAAAGTGGGTCTTCAAATTAAAAGTGAGAATCTACACTAAATCATAAAAGAAACACTTAGAATATTCAAGAGAGAATATTCAAAGTGTTCTACAAGATATTCAATGTCTCAAATCTCTTTCTAAAACCCTATCATTAACTATTTACACTATTTAGAATTTAACCCTAAAATTTAAATAGAAAAGACAGTTCGCAGCAAGTTCGTTGAACAGGTACGACTCTTAAGGTAACCTACTTGTCGTAATTAGGGTTTTGTAGTAGGCACTTTGCATTTTGTACTTGACTGTTATGACCCACAGGAACGAGTCATTGCTTAGTCTATGACTCGTATGCTCCTATCGTAGTCTAGGCCTTCAGTTCTTGGTCCAAACTTTTAGCTCTCTATTTCTTGCTACGAACCCACCTATATGAGTCATAGTATGACCTACGACTTGTAGAGTGGCCTCGTAGGGCTGACTTGCACTTAGTAGATTTCTGATTTTTGCTCAGTGTTTCTTGCTATGAGAGCACCCTACGACTCATTGCTTAGGCTGCTACTCATAGAAGGACTCATATGTCCTGCATTTCAGCAAAATTTGCAATTTTCTCCCAAAATCATGATAACCTATCTTTTCTACAATAACAACACAAATACACATAAAAACCATAAAAATTTGCATTAAGAACTCGCAAAATACCTTGTTTAAAGCACCAAATGTGTTGTATTTTGGCAGCACATCAGCGACTAAGGATGTGTAATGATATGTTAAGAGGCTTGCTTGGGGTCCCTTCGAGTTCCCCATGCGTCGTGTCATGTCTAGGCCCTAGACTTGGGTCATGACAGTAGATCAAACTATGGCTCATAGATTGGGGTTTTCCTCCTGGTTACACTTGGAGTTTATTAGACATGCCTTTGGATCCCAATCCATAAACACCCTTCTACCGCCTGTAAAATAAATTATGGATTATAAAAACCCCCTCGAAGTACCATCCTACACTTAGAAAATTTCACTTCTTCGGGACCTAAACTAGGAGACCTTTTTATGGCTTATAAAATGGACTATAGTTCATAAACCCTTTCATCTGGTTACATCTCCTCAACTTCAAAACCCCATTTTGATCCCCTAGTCCACGAGCCAGTGTCCATGACTCGTAGACCCTTCTATGGGTCCTAAACACCCCCCTTTTTACCTTAACTCCTAGACTTTAAAATTTCACCAAGTTTAATCCCTATCCACGAGTCCTATCTATGGTCCGTAAAACCAAGCACGAGTTGTGGATAGGCTCGTACTTTCATGCACCTGAATCCATTTTCTACACTTCTATTCGAACTCTGACCTTTTAACATATGAGGCCTTATAACTAGATGTTGGTAAAATATGTCCATCGAAGGCACCTTTTGGCTTGCCGATATTGTTCCAAAATAAGAAGCATGAATCATTACTCTTATGCATAGACTATCTCGATTAGACAAAGTCATAGTAAAGAATAAGTATTTGATCCTGCTAATACCAGACTTATTAAATAGACATGGACAAGCTAAATACTTACCAATGTGGATCTTCGGAAAGGCTACTACGAGGCTTGCATCACGGAAGGAGATGAGCTGAAGACAACATGTCTGACAAGATACAGAGCTTTAAGTGGTTAGTATTTCCCTATGGCTTAACCAATGCACCTGTTATATTTTGCACCGCATGAACAAGATCTTCTATCCTTATCTTGATCAGTATGTGGTAGCATACTTAGATGATATAGTCATCTACAGCAACACCTTGGTGAAGCATATAGATCACTTAAGGAGGGTTTTTCAAGTCTTTCAAGAGAATGAGTCATATACCAAAGGGGGAGAAATGTGAGTTTGCACAATCAAAAGTACACTTTATGGGTCATTTTATCTTTTGTGGTGAGTTATGCATGGACGAGGCAAAGGTATAAGCTATCCAAAAGTCGAAGATCCCTACAAAGGTAACTGATTTGAGATCCTTTCTTGGTCTTTTTATGGTTCATCAATGGATATTCATCCAAGGCAGCACCATTGACCAACTTGATAAAGAAAAACAAGTTATGGGTCTGGATGGAACATTGTCAAAAGGTTTTTGAAGACCTTAAAACGGATGTGACTAAGGAGTCAGTCTTAGAATTACCCCACTTTACTGAGATGTTTCAAATGTGCACAAATTAACTTGATTTTTCCATTGGAGGTGTCTTGATACAAGATAAACACCCAATTGCATTTAAGAGCCGAAAGTCGAATGAAATGGAACAATGTAACACTGTGCAATAAAAAGAGATGACTGTCATTATGCATTATGTCACACATAGAGACATTACATGCTTGGGTTGTGGTCAAGATTGACAATATGTTCATTAGTTTCTTTAAGACACAAAAGAAGCTTACAACAAATAAACCTAGCTGGAAGGACTTCTTGATAGAGTTTGATTATATGCTAGAGTATAAGTCAGGCAAGGTAAACCTTATGGATGATATCTTAAGCCAAAGCCTGAACTTACTGCGATTGCCACACAAGTTGGAACCTTCAAGATGCTATAAGGGAGTGTATGCAGTATGATCATGTAGCTAAGCAACTCATGGAGTTTGCTAACCAAGGGAGATAAGATGCTTTTGGGTGGAGGATGGTTTATTGCTTACCACTAGACAGAGGGTATATATAACTAAGTCTGGAGATATTAGCCAATGTATTTTGAAGGAGAATCATGATACCTTGTAGGTTGGGTCATCAAGGCTAACACCGCATTAGGGCCTTAACATAGTCTCTACTGCTAGTCATGAATGTAAGAGGGCATAGAATGCTATGTACAGACTTGTCTTATATGCCAACAAGATAAGGTTGAGCAAAGACAACCCACAGAACCTTTGGAGCTGCTACTAGTTGCAGAGCATTCATGGGAGAGTATGACTTGGACCTCATCACATGTCTACAAAATTTTGATAGTTATGGCACCATCATGGTGATTGTAGATAGGCTTTCAAAGTATGCCACTTTTATACTTGCCTAACAAAGTTGCAAAGCAAAGGAAGCTGCCAATGTTCTCCAATAATATGGTGAAGTATTGGGGCTTACTGAGGCACATTATCAATGATTGAGATCTCTGCTTCGCTGGAACATTTTGGAGAGAGTTGTTTGATATTCTTAGCATGGAACTACACTTCTTACTAGTTTTCACCTGCAAACGGATTGACAGACAAAGTATGTCAATGCCTTACTAGAGTGCTACTTAAGGAGTGTTACTTAAGGTATTATGTGAGTGCGTGTAAGAAGGATGGGAAAAGCTCTTAGACATGGCCTAATTTTTTCTTAAAACTTATTATGGAGTGAATCCACAGGGCATATACCATTTGAGCTAGCCACAAGCCAACAACCTTAAACTCTACATTCACTAACAGCCTCATTTGAAGGAAAGAATCTGGGACCTTATCATATGGCTAAAGGACAGGAAGATTAGCTTGACACCTCAAAGTCTGATCTAGTCAAGGCAGCTAAGCAGATGAAGAAATTTGTGGACTGCAAGAGGTAACGCATGGACTATCGAGTTAGGGACATGGCCAAGGTGAAGTTAACCCAAGATAGTTCAAAACACTATGAGGAATGCATAGTCTATTTCACAAACATGAGGGCCCATTTAAGATCCTTTCCAAGGTGAGCAATATCTCACACAAGATTGACATACCTTCACATCTTAAGATTTATCATATTGTCTATACCATCATGCTTAAGCCATACCACAAAGACAAGAATGACCAAAGCAGAGGCCAAACAATTCATGCACCTATTACTATCACCACCTCACATGATTGAGAGATTGAGAATATCATCACCTATCAGGCTAAATGAAAACAAGGACAATGTCACAACTCAAGCCTAAGGCTTAGACGTGACACAGCGAATGGGAAGTATGGAGACAACCCAAATAAGCCTCTTAGCATATCATGTATACATCCTTGGTTGTGGAAGCAAAATAAGACAATAACAAGAGTCAAGTGTTAAAAACAGAAGGGGAAGCAGGACTAAGGAAAGTATTTCATAGTCATAGTAAGATAAGAAGAGTCAAGCTCATAAGCATATATAACATAGTATCCAACACCTCTACTTTAGAATGGACTGGGGGCCAAGACACTTCCCGGCTCACCCTCATGATAATCAGTATCCAACATAAAGAACAAATCTCAACATAAGATGAATAACATAGATATTGTCCTCAGAGCTGAGGACTTACCAAAATCTTTCTTCAAGAACTGAACTAGCTACGAGAAGGAGGAGGATCAATAGGAGCTCCAGTCCCTACATGGTAATATCATGTACACATAGAGTATGCGTCAATACTTGGAAAGTAGTAAGTATGCGAGGTGCAATGCAACAAAGACATATGCCATAATATTCAAAATGCATACACATAGGCAATGGATATAATCTCAGTATGACATGTATGACTAATGCTTGTAATAAACATGTATGTAAAATATTTAACTTGCATAATTTATCATACATATGTGGGAGGAGACCTTAACCAACATAGACCAAGCAAGCTACTACTTAGAATTAAAGGTATGACACCCCATTGGTGGGGTGACGAGGCATGATGAAATGACCTAAAAAGCATCTGAAAATGTCCCTCGAAAGTGCTCGAAATTATAATTTCTATACATCTCAAAATCTATGTGTGATACCAAAAATCTAACTTCATATTATTGTTCAAGGGGTCAAAATTAGGGGAAAGCGTCTAATCCCAATTTAAGAGCGAAAAATTAGCAATTATGAAATTTCAAGAATGCAATTTCCAGTGGCAAATCTGCATCGCGGAAAAAAGTGGCCTATTTTTTTTAACTCGGTCCAAGACTTTTAAGTCTTGAGGCTAAGTGTTCCCAAATGTGAAAAATGCCTATACTTAACCATTTTTCACCCTCATATCATCCTAAACATTCCTCAATACTCACTCAAACACTTAGCCAAGTTTTTCACTCCTAAATTCAAGTCTCAAACCCTCATACGGAACTAAGGATTTCCTTCAAGGTTCTTCTTCAAAGCTTCAAGTCTCAATCTCCAATCTTCACCAAGTTCTTCTCCAAAGCTAAGGTATTTCTTTCATGGGTTCATTTCACCCATGATGTCCAAGCTCTTTTTACTCAAAATTGTATGATTTAAATTTGATTTATTCATGGGTCTTACCTATTATGAAAATCACTTCACACTATATTAGGTTTATGAAATTATGATTGTTTTACTATGTTTGGAGCTATGAAGCAAGGATCTATTGTGAGAATTGATGAAGAGTCTTGATGTATATATTTGAGGGTGTTACCAAGTATCTATTAATGATTTTATACTGATTTTTCTAGCATGATTTCACCTTGAATTGCATGGTTTTACACTAGCATTATACACCCTCTGAATGTTTGATAAAATGTTCGATTGTGGATTCTTGAGGAATTGAAGGCTCAATGTATGTCTTATGAGATGAATGACTATATGATGATGAAATGATAATGAAATAATGATAGAATGATCATGGAATAATGATGAAAAGGAATTTATGTATATGGTGATGAAAGAAGTGTATACATATATGATATATCTCTATATAGTTTTGGGGATGACCAAGCCTAGCTCGGGGAGTTGTAGGCCCGGGTAATCTATCGAGAGGTTGGTACCTTGATTGCCTAACTCGGGGGTTGGTAGGCTCGGGTAACCTTGTTGGGGGTTGGTACCTGTCAACCTTGATGAGGGGTTTGTACTTTGTCAACCATGATGGGGGGTTAGTACTCCATCAACCTCGATCGGGGAGTTTGTACTCCATCAACCTCATCAAGGGGTTAGTGCCTCATGCGCCCATCTAAGGGTGGTGGTAGGCCTTGGCTTGCACTAAAATTTCACTCCTTATACTCGTATTATGATCTATATAAGCATGGTTTTACTTCAAGTATCATTCATACATGTTATATACCTATGTTATGAGCTTTGACTCTATTGACTCTTGATGTTCATGATATGGAAGTTACCCTTAGTCCCTATTTCCCTTTTTTACATTTATATCTTATTGTCATTCTAATTGTTTCATGACCAAGGATATGTAATGATATGCTATGAGGCTTGTTTGGGGTTCCCTATTCGTCGGTCATATCCAAGCCCTAGGCTTGGGTCAAAGTGGTATCAGAGCACTAGGTTGCCAGATCTTCTGAGTCCAACACACTGCATGGATTAGAGTCCTATTCATGGTGTGTTGTGCACCACAACTATAAGTAGGAGGCTATGAAGCATTTTAGGAAATGTTTCCCTTCTTCATGTTCTAAGTCATGTCGTAGAGTTGGAGTAAGTTTTTCCCCTTAACGATTGTTCTTTGCTATGCTAGATCATGCCTAATACGAGGGGAAGACGAGCCCACACGCCTGTGGAGCAATCAGCCAATGGAGAGTTTAGGGATGTTCTCACCTTACTTGCACAAATGGTGGCTAATCAAGCTAACCAAAGGGCCCACGCCCCTCATGCTCCTACATGGGCCTCTCGGGTGAAAGACTTAATGAGAATGAATCCCTAGAATTTCGTGGGTCAAAAGTGAGTAAGGATCCCCAAGAGTTCATTGATGAGTTCTACAAAATTTTGTCTATCATGGGTTTTGGGCCGAATGAAAAGGCAGAGTTGGTGGTGTACCAACTCAAAGGGGTAGCTCAAATATGGTACAATCAATGGACGAAAAATAAGGGAGTTGTCTATGTGGTACTTTGGGAGGATTTCAAAATGGCTTTCCTTGATCGGCTCTTCCCTCTTAAGCTTAGAGAGGCTAGGTTAGTAGAATTTATGAATTTGAGACAAGGGTCCATGAGTGTAAGGGAGTATACCCTTAAGTTTACCCAACTTTCGAAATATGCTCCATATTTGGTGGCCGACTCAAGATCTAGGATGAACAAATTTGTGATGGATGTTTCTGACTTGGTTAGTGAAGAATGTCGGTCCATGTTGATTAGTGACATGGATTTGTCATAGTTGATGACCTACGCCAAGCAAATGGAAGAGAAGAAATTGAGGAAGAGAAGGGGGCATGAGGCTAAGAGGGCCCATTTTAAGGGTAAGCTCCAAAGGAGTAGCCGGTTCCGTCAAGGCCAAAAGGCCTACTCATGCATTTGATAAGAGGGTTGCAAACAATATTCCGAGAGCCCAATGTGTTAGGGGTATGGCACCTATTGATGTGTGTCCGAAATATGGTAAGGTTCATGGTGGCCCATGTTTAAAGAATAACGGTGCTTGTTATGGTTATGGGGAGTTGGGGCATAAGGCTATAGATTGCCCTTGAAACCGCATCAAAAGCAAGGATGTTCATCCACAAGGTGTTACTGAGGTCCTATTGGGAAGAGGTGGCTGACAAGATGGTCCCCCAAGGCACAACCAGTTCTACGCTTTGCATTGGAGGCAAGGGGTTGATGAAGTCCCCGATGTTGTTACGGGTATGTTGAAAATCTTTGACTTTGATGTGTATGCATTGATTCATTCGAGTGTCACCCTTTCTTTTCTTACCCCTTTTATTGCCCAAAAGTTTCATGTTGACCCAGAGTTATGCATGATTCATATGAGGTGTCTACTCCTATCGTGTATCTATTGTGGCTAGGAAAGTTTATAGAAGTTGTCCTATTTGCATTTTACATAAAATTTTGCCTTCTGATCTTGTTGAGTTAGATATGGTGGATTTTTATATCATTCTTGGGATGGATTGGTTGCATGCCTACTATGCTTCTATTGATTGTAGAACCCATAAGGTCAAGTTTCAATTTTCAAATGAGCTCGTTCTTGAATGGGAAAGTCAAGGTGTGGTAGTCAAGGGTAGATTTATCTATTGCATTAAAGCCCGTAAGTTGATCTCTAAGGGGTGTCTTTACCATCTAGTGAGGGTTAGGGATGTGGAGTCTAAATTCCTTTCCATAAAGTGGTTCTGGTTGAAAATTATTTTCTTGATGTCTTCCCAAATGACCTTCCTGGTGTTCCTCCCGAAAGGGAAATAGACTTTGGCATAGACCTCCTTCCCGAACTTAACCTATCTCTATTCCCTCTTACATATAGCCCCGGAGGAGTTAAAGGAGTTGAAGGAATAATCGAGGGATTTGTTAGAGAAGGGATTTATTAGGCCTAGCCAATCACCTTGGGGTGCTCTGGTGTTATTTGTGCAAAAGAGGGATGGATCCCCTAGGATGTGCATTAACTACCGGTAACTCAATAGGGTCACCATCAAGAATAGGTATCCTCTTCCAAGGATTGATGACTTGTTTGACCAATTGCAAGGGGCTAGCTATTTCTCTAAGATTGATCTACAGTTCGGGTATCATCAAATGAAAATAAGGGAGTGTGATATTCCTAAGACGGCCTTCCGGACTAGGTATGGACATTATGAGTCTATTGTGATATCCTTTGGGTTGACTAATGCACCGGCCATCTTCATGGACCTAATGAATAGGGTCTTTAAACCCTACCTTGATTCCTTTGTTGTGGTCTTCATTGATCACATGTTCATTTATTCTCGTGGTGAGGAGGAGCTTAGGGCTCATTTGAGGGTTGTATTTCACAGATTGAGGGTCGAGAAATTGTATGCTAAATATGAAAATTGTGAATTTTGGTTGAGGAGGTTGCCTTCTAGGACATGTGATGTCGGGGGATAGTATTAAGGTGGATCCAAAGAAGACCGATGTGATTAGAAATTGGCCTAGACCATTGACCCCATCGGATATTAGGAGTTTCTTGGGCTTAGTGGGCGATTACCAGAGGTTCATGAATGGGTTCTCTTCTATTGCTTCCCCTATGACAAAATTGACTCAAAAGAAGGTTAAGTTTGTGTGGACCGATGAATGTGAGAGGATCTTCCAAACCTTGAAAGATAAGCTTGTGACCACTCCTATATTGTCACTACTGGATGGGCTTGAGGGATTTGTTGTGTATTGTGATGCTTTTCGAGTTGGTTTGGGTTATGTGTTGATGCAAAATGGTAAGGTCATAGCCTATGCTTCTAGACAACTCAAAGTGCATGAAAAGAACTATCCTACCCATGATCTTGAATTAGACATTGTTGTATTTGCAATAAAGATTTGGCATCATTACTTTTATGGGGTGCATGTTGATGTATTCACCAATCATAAAAGCCTCCAATATGTCTTCACACAAAAGGATCTCAACTTGGGACAAAGGAAATTGTTAGAACATCATAAGGACTATGATATGAGTGTGCACTATTATCCAGGTAAGGCAAATATAGTGGCGGATGCCTTGAGTAGGGTGTCCATGGGTAGCTTAGCTCATGTTGATGGTAGTGAGAAGCAGATGGCTAGGGAGGTGCATCGGTTGGCTAGGTTAGGAGTTAGGTTGGAAGAGGATGGTAATAGTGGTGTGGTTGTTCTTGATGGCTCTGAGTCTTCTTTGATTGATGAGGTGATGGTAAAACAAGATCTTGATCCCTCCTTGTTAGAAGTGAAGGCCTTAGTGAAAGAGGGCAAGGTGGAGGTTTTCTCCCAAGGGGGAGATAGTGCCCTTAGGTACCAAGGTAGGTTGTGTGTACCATGTGTTGATGGTTTGATAGAACGGATCCTTGATGAGGCCTATAACTCTTCTTATCCTATTTATCCCGGTTCTACAAAAATATATAGAGATTTGAGGGATGTGTATTGGTGGGGAGGTATGAAGAGGGACATTACCAAATTCATTTTCGGTTATCATACTTATCAACAAGTCAAACCCGAACATCAAAGGTCGGGTGGCCCAACCGAAGACATTAAGGTTTCTACTTGGAAGTGGGAAAAGACAAACATGGATTTTGTGGTTGGATTACCCAAGACTAGAAAGAGTTTTGATTCCATTTGGGTTGTGGTTGATACAATGACAAAATCAACTCACTTTCTACCGGTTAAGACCACATATGGGGCAGAAGATTATGCAAAGTTGTACATTCATGACTTAGTAAGGTTGCATGGGGTTCCTTTTTCCATCATATCGAATTGTGCTGCACAATTTACTTCACATTTTTAGAGATCTTCCCAAAGGGGGCTGGGTACTAGAGTTAATCTTTCTACGGCCTTCCACCCTCAAACGGATGACCAAGTTGAGAGGATCATCCAAACCTTTGAGGATATGCTTAGGGAATGTGTGTTGGAGCTTAAAGGTAGTTGGGATGACCATCTTCCATTGATTGAGTTTGCCTACAACAATAATAATCATTCTAGCATAGGTATGGCTCCTTTTGAGGCTCTCAATGGGAGACGTTGTAGATCACCGATTGGTTTGTTTGAGGTTGTTGAGGTATCTTTGTTGGGACCAGATCTAGTTATGGAGGCTTTTGAGAAGGTTAGGATGATTAGAGAAAGGTTGAAGATGGCCCAAAGCCACTAAAAATCCTATGCCGATGTGAGAAGAAGAGACCTCGAATTCAAGGTTGGTGATTGGGTCTACCTAAAGGTTTCAACCATGAAGGGTGTGGTCCATTTCGGTAAGAAGGACAAGTTGAGCCCAAGATATATTAGTCCTTATGAGGTCATGAGGAGGGTTGGCAAGGTAGCCTATGAGTTGAGATTGCCTAGTGAGATGAAATTGGTGCATCAGGTGTTCCATGTGTCCATGTTAAGGAAATGTGTGGGTGATCTGAATGTCATTGTATCTTTTGATGTTGTGGGTGTTGTTGAGGATAATTTGACATATGAAGTGGTTCTGGTTCAGATCTTGGATAGGCAAGTGAAAAGGTTGAGAAACAAAGAGGTGGCTTCTGTTACGGTCCGTAAGAGGAATCAACAAGTTGAGAGTACTACTTGGGAGGCCGAAGCGAACATGCTAAAGTGATATCCTTAATTTTTCCACTCCACTAAAGCCTAAGGTATTGATCTAAGCCCATTATATTATCTCAGGTCTTTAGTTCAGCCTATGTCATTGCATATGTTCATGTTTAAATTGACAAGTTCATGTTGATTTTTCATTTATAATAAAATTTTTGAAATGATGTTTAAGTGTATTGTTGCATCTCTATGTGGGTTGAAAGTGTCATATTTGTGTCTCTCATATACGTTTCTTTGACATTCGGGGACAAATGTTCCCAAGGGAGAGATATCGAAGCGACCCCAAAAGTGCTCGAAAATGTGCCTCAGAAGGGCCTGAAATTGTATTTTTCATATATCTCAAAATCCGTGTGTGATATCAAAACTCCAACTTCATATTCTTGTTCAGGGAGTCACAATTAGGGGAAAAAGAGTCTAATCCCGATTTAAGAGCGAAAAAGTAGCAATTATGAAATTTCAAGAATGCAATTTCCAGTGGCAAATCTGCGTCGCGGAAAAAAATGGCCTTTTTTTTTTAACTCGGTCCAAGACTTTTAAGTCTTGGGCCTAAGTGTTCCCAAACTTGAAAACGCCTATACTTAACTATTTTTCACCCTCATATCATACTAAAATTCTCCAGTACACACTCAAACACTTAGCCAATTTTTTCACTCCTAAGTTCAAGTCTCAAACCCTCATCCGGAACTAAGGTTTTCCTTCAAGGTTCTTCTTCAAAGCTTCAAGTCTCCATCTCCAATCTTCACCAAGTTCATCTCCAAAGCTAAGGTATGTGGGTTTCTTTCATGGGTTTCTTTCACCCATGATGCCCAAGCTAGTGCATGATTTAAAATTGATTTATTGATGGGTCTTATCTATTATGAAAATCACTGCACCCTATGTTAGGTTTATGAAATTGTGACTGTTTTACTATGTTTGGAGCTATAAAACAAGGGTCTATTGTGAGAATTAATGAAGGGTTATGATGTATATTATTTGAGGGTGTTACCAAGTATCTATTGATGGCTTTACACTGATTTTTCTAGCATGATTTCACTCTTGAATTGCATGGTTTTACACTAGCATTACACACCCTCTAAATGTTTGATAAAATGTTCGATTGTGGATTCTTGAGGAATTGAAGGTCCAATATATGTCTTATGAGATGAATGACTATATGATGATGAAATGATAATGAAATGATGATATAATGATGATAGAATGATGATGAAAAGGAATGTATGTATATAATGATAAAAGGAGTGTATACATATATGATATATCTATATATAGTGTTGGGGATGACCAAGCCTAGCTCGGGGGGTTGTAGGCCCAGATAACCTATCGAGGGGTTGGTACCTTGGTCGCCTAGCTCAGGGGGTGGTAGGTCTAGGTAACCTTGTTGAGGGTTGGTACCCATCAACCTTGATGGGGGGTTTGTACTATGTCAACCTCGATGGGGGGTTAGTACTCCATCAACCTCGGTGGGAGGGTTGTACTCCATCAACCTCATCAAGGGGTTAGTACCTCATGCGCCTATCCAAGGGGGTGGTAGGCCTTGGCTTGCACTAAAATGGTCACTCCTTACACTTGTATTATGATCTATATAAGCATGGTTTTACTTCAAGCATCATTTATAAGTGTTATGTACCTATGTTGTGAGCTTTGAATTTATTGAATCTTGATGTTCATGATATGGAAGTTGACCTTAGTCCCTATTCCCCTTGTTTATATTTATCTCTTATTGTCATTCTAAATGCTTCTGCGACTAAGGATGTGTAATGATATGTTATGAGGTTTGCTTGGGGTTCCTTCAGGTTCCCCATTCACCGTTCACGTCAGGTCCTAGGCTTGGGTCGTGACACATGACACCCCCTGGCTAAATGTGATCTACTTGCCAAGGTAAACCAAACATGATAATGTGAACTAGGTGGATCCACTAGCAAAGGCCATCTAGGGAAATAATATCATCCTATGGTGGCATATAGGTTAGAGACTAAAGACTTTATAGAAGGACCTCTTGAGTTAAGTCCCCATCTTAAGCCTCAATCAGTGCTAAGTCTAATCCCACAAAATACTTGAAATAGTCATAACTTTAATAATAACATGAGTAACCTGTAAGAGATATGATAACATGACATGAGTAGCTCATTAACATACTTGACCTCTTCTAGTGAGCTTAACTTGAACTTGAACATGAGGGTAAAATAATATACATGCTTGATCCCTCAACTTAATCTGAATAGCTCACAAGAGAATAAATCTTGAAATAGGGCTCAACTTGTCACTTGTAAAATCATAGGTACTTTTTATGAATTTAATACATGCTTGGAAGCCCTTAATCATCATGAAATCAGTTGACTTGTAAATCATGCACTAGTTCATCAACAACTTGATAATTCTTGTCATGTAATTTCATCAAACACATGGTGGGTTCATGACACTTGTTCAAAATCATGCGACTCAAGAGTATAACAAGAAGAGTAAAATTGATTCAAATCAACCTACCAATATTGTAGTAAAGCCCTAATTTAGGGTATCTCAAAATTCACAATGGTTCGTAGTTTTCATAGTTCACATCATGCATAACTTTAATAGATATAAATCAACTCATGGCATGAGATTAAAATAGATATTCATGCATAATCAATCAATACTTGATAAACCCCAGCATAATTAACGATCATAATTCATAATAAGAGATACCCACGAGTAATACAATTTGAAATCATGCAATTTTCATAATATGATAAGGTTGGGCTCCATGGGTGAAAGGACCCATGGATGAAGACTCACATACATCAAACTTGGATTTTCTTGAAAATGTGTTAGGGGAAACTTGAAGCTTGAGATTGGTTCTTGAGTTCCAAAATTGAGCTTGAAATCCTTGAATTTGAATGAGAGATTTGATAAATTCTTGGAGAGGTTTTAGAGAGGGTTTTGTGAATTCTAGTGTTGAAAAATGGCTAAGTATGGAAGATTTCATGTTTAAACGGGCATTGGGTTATTACCCAAGTGCCCCTGGAGGAAAAAAGAAACTGAGGAAAAACTTACATTGGTCCGTGTCCAGACCATGATATGGACCAAACACGAAGACTAGTTTGTGCTAGTCCGCGCCCAGGCTGCGTCGCGACTGACGCACAGATGCACACTGGAAATCGATTAATTCGCAAAAATTAATTTTTGCTATAGGTCTTCTAAAATTCGGGTTATACCTATTTCCCACTCAATTTTGCTCCTCGATCAAGAATATGAAGTCGGATTTCTGAAATCACGCATGATTTTTGAGATATATGAAAATTACGATTATAGGGCATTGCGAAGCACATGACGGGTGTTTCAGACAAAAATCCACTACCATGTTCCTCTTCCATTAGAAGGGACAATCACCTCCTGTCACCACATGGGAGTGATATGAAGATTTGTGACATCAAACTCTGGTTCAAGCACAAAGTCTATGATCGAATAGGAAGGAATCATCAAATTAGAGAGTAGGACTTACCCACTTCAATGATGAAGAAAATACACCAAAAATCACTTTAATCCGAACTCTAGAAGTCCAACAATGGTGAATCAAAGTGTCAAATCATTGCAAAACACTGGTTAAGTTGTTGAAGTCATTTTAGAGTTATTATTCTCCTTTAGCGGGATTGCACATGACACGAAACCACTTAGTGTAACCATGCACCCTTGACACCAATGGCGTTAAACACCAGTCAATTCCCTTGCATAATGCTGACCAAAAGCTCCCTCTTGCGCTATTGTGCTTGCACCAAATGTCAAAAATTTCATCTACGTCCAAAAAAAAAAAGAAAATAA
>JAOTQR010097195.1:0-21643 GCA_025774065.1 Solanum ossicruentum | reverse complement strand
AACCTCATGGATAGATGCTTTAGCTTTCATGCTTCTAAACTCCTCCCTATCATGCTGCCTCTCCTCATTAGCTTATTATACAAAGGTCATCAGACTCACAATGTCCATATCACTCACAAGCCTTGCTCCCCTCCCATCTCTCTTTGGCCCTCTATTTAACCCATCAACATGCATTCCCATCCTTCCCCTTTTATCATCAACCATTTTTGGAGCACAGTAAGACAGTTGTGTAAACTTTCACCCTTACTCTTGCACAGTTATAGAGCCCTACTTCAAGTTCAACAACTCTCTTACCTTTGCCTCTTTTTGGTCAATTGGGAAGAAGCACCCCAAGAAAGCTTCCTCGAACATAGCCCAAGTCAGCACGGGGGCATTCTCACCTCTTCTCTTCTCCCATTGATCATACCAAAGTCTGGCCATACCCTTGAGTTGGTAAGCAGCCAGTTCCACTCTATCAGCATCAGGCACATGCATCACTTGGAACACTTTTTGAAGCTCCTCCACATAGTTCTCCAGATCCTCAGTAGAATACAAATCCTGTAAAGTTAGGTGGATTATCCTCAAGAATGCTTGGATTATAGAAGTGTCATGGGCATCCTATTGACTCGCTCCTTGTCTCGCAGAAGGTGCTATGATAGCCTGGGCTAAAGTTTGAATAGCCTAGCATAGCTCAGCATTGGAGACATCTTCTTGTAGGGGCTATGCAGCAGGGATAGCCGGTTCCATGGGATCCTCATGTCCTTGAGGCTCAAGTGGGTTAATATGCTTTCTGGTGGGACGTCCTACATTTGATAGCTCTTTTAGGAGGCATGATCAAGATTCTACAATGTGCAAAGCATGAAGACGAATAGAAATTTCATTGAGTGTCACTCTATAACACGATTTAGAAGATTAAAGAAGTGAAACAATTCCTAATATTTGATAGCCTCCTGCTTATCAAGTGTGGTCGACAACACACCCATAAATAAGACTCTACTAGACACAACTACATAAACTCCCTTAGACACTGAACTCATGCTCTAGTACCAAGTTTGTCATGCCCCAAGAGCGTATCCAAGACATGGCCGACACCCGAAGACTATTGCTAGTCCCTATGCGAACCACTTAGCATCAGCACAATCATTCAATCAATAAGCTCTACTATCAGCGAAAGACATAAAGGATGTAAATAGGCACATCTATGAAATCTCAATTAATAATATAAATTTCATGAAACCATTCAAGAATCATGTATGTAGACTTATTAGACCTTCAACTTTTCCATGACCATCTATTGAGCACATGAGAGAATAATCTCATGTTTTTAGTTTAGCCTTACATACTTGGGATAAATCTTTGGTAATCAATCTCTCAAGAATTCTCCTTGAATTCTTCAATCATACGCTCTCCTTCTCTTCTTTCAAGCCCTGGTCTCTTTCAAGACTTAGAATGGCTTAGGAATGGGGTTTTAGACCCTTTTATGCATCAAAATGACCTATTTTGATCATGTTTTGAATTTAGGAGGGGTTGGGAATTGATAAGAAAATCCTTCATATATTTTCAAAAAAATTTACACTATCGGAAAGTGGGTCCGTGTCACGCCTTAATGTATATTTTTCTTAAAATTTTCTGAATGAGTTTTCCAATCTCCGTCGAATTTTTTTCTTAAAAAATAAGTGTGCATCCACGATGGTGGTACGATACACCTCAGTCGCGCATCAACACCAGAATTCATTTCGGATTAAAAATTATTGTTTGATCAAACTTCTCTAAAAATCGATCTAGACTATTTCCCCGCTCAATTTTTTGTGTTGATCATAAATCCGGTCTTGGATTTCCAAACGGAGCATGGGATGATGCGTCATGCTCACGTTCTACTCATGGGGTATTTTTATAATTTTTACTGGGTGTTACAAATGTAACATGATACATCAAAAGAGGAATGTATTTTTAATGTTTAATATTAATTTCTCAATGTCATGACCCGGACCTAGGGCCTAGAAGTGACATGGCGAATGGGAACCCTAGTGTCTCCAAATAAGCCTCATAGTATCCATATTCACATCATCAGTTCAAAAGTGTAATCGAAAAGCAAACACATAATTCTAAGGGACAGGAGAATATGACTCACTCTATGGGGGTGTCATAGGGAATAAGAGTAACATGGTTTCACAAAGCACGTAGCACATAAATATGAAGGGGCAGGTAAGTATGACTCACTCTATGGGGGCAATTTGGGATTTAGTATCTTTCACAGCACATATATACAGCCATATCATAAGTTCATAGCCAATCAACATAACGATAACCAATAGGTAGCCAAAGCAATAAACATAACCTCCAATCACAATACTTAGCATATAACCATAAAGGAGCTTATAAGATGTCTAACAATTTCTCAATAAGATTCGACGAGGCCCAAGACATACCCCGGGCTCACCCTTAAAGTAAATAACATAAATAAACACCATAGGTAGAGGAATGGTGGTTTGTCCTTGGAAGATAGGACTCGCCACAACAAGCAAATCTCAAGATCCAAGCTAGACGTTGTACTGTGGATGAACTAGTCCTCAGTCCCTACATAGTTAGATCATGTAAGCAAAAGTATATGTTAGTACATTTGAATATACTAAGTATGCGGGCATGCAATGCATACGACTTACCAATCCTACATTCAATGTTAGATGACAAGGCCACATAATATAGAAAGAGGTATATAGCAAGAGATATGGTATACGATATTCCATGAAACCCATGATGCATGAAATGCACAAATGCATATATATAGTGCAAATGTGACCTTAATCGACATGAGTAAGATCAAGTGAGCTATTACTTAGAATCTCGATGAAATCCCCTCATCGATAAAGAGGTGGTCTGCTTGCCAAGGGTAAACCGTACTTCACCTTACAGGCACCCCTATTTCGGAGAAGCAACCTTCCTACAGGCACCCCCATTTCTGATAGGATTTTCACATTTTATGTTATAATATCACATCATTCTTCTCCTTACGGGTACCCCCATTTCGGAGAATTAAACTTCCTTATGGGCACTCCTAATTCAGATAGGATTTTCACATATACCTATGGTTGGCACATAATTCAAGCAAAGAGAGAGAGAGAGTCCTTGGTGATAGCTCTGACACCCTCAATCCATCAGTGTAAAATCATCATCCACAAGACTACATATACTCATTTTAAAAGAGACGTAAGTCATATCAAATCATTTCAATGCAATATTAGGCTTAAAAGGCAAACATCATTCCTCGTAATTCACACTTGGGCTCAATGCCAATTCACATTCCATATCACACTTTTATGCATAGGAATAACCCATTCACATTATCATATGAGGTGTAAAGCACCCAAAATGTTCAAAGAGCCATTATCAATAGACATATATGTCATCATATTCTTGTCATAACCAATGTCTTATCAAAAGCATTTATATAAACATAATTGGGCTTAGCCCATCTCATAGTTTTCATAAAATCTCATGCTCATGAATGCATATACTATGAATGAGATGAGATTAGCATGGCTAGTATAGATTCAAACTTAAACCAACAATACATATGAGATTCAAGTAAACACATAAGTAAAATTTATATTTAAATAATAATATTGAATACCCATGCACAAATCAAGCTTTAAAGGGGACATGCACTTCCATAACTTCATAACTTAAATGTATTTCATCATATTAGGACTTAATTCACTTTAAATTAATAAATAAATATAGCCCATACATCAGTTGAATTTAATAAAAAATAATATTGAAAACTCATATTTAAAGTAAGCTAAATTCATGAAAATCAATTGAAAAGATTTTGAATCTTCTTGGTTAAAAGGGGGACCAAGAATCAAACCCATATACCTTAACTAATAGAGAAGATTCAAGAAGAACTTAGGTAAAGAAGGAGCCTTCCCTTGATTCCCAAGCTTAATTCCCACTAGATTTCTTTGAGAGAGACTTGAGAGATTTTCAAATGTGAGGAATGAATTTCAATTATAAGAATAAAGGTTAGGTCATTTGACATTCTTTAGGTAGCATAGGAAGTCACAAAATATCCTTAGGATAAACTGTAATTACGAAAATGCTATTATTGAAATTAGTTGAAAAATTGAACATCGTCTCTTTAAGGAGGACTATACAGTCCATGACACACCACATGGACCCTATACATTTCTATGAACCAATACTTGGAAAAACTACAGTTGATGAAGGTCCGAAATGGTAATTCTATACTTAGAAAGATCTGATGCAATCACCCATATGAAGGGCCACACGGCCATACAAAAACACACAGACCGTGTGCCTGTCTGTACCCCACCCCTAAGAAAATTTTCCTTGATGAAGTTTTGAGATGATGATTCTACAATTAAAGAAAGTTTACTTTAGAAGCCATACAGAAGGCCATACGAGCCGTACCACTTTGCACGGGCTGTGTACTTGTCACCCTACTTGGTCCCAAAACGATGAGATTTTAAAACAATGTCCAAAACATGATCCGTGAGGTGTCACACGGACCGTGAAGGGTCCATGTGTGGTGTTCCTTAGTTTGAGGGCCAAACACCCTCATAAGGACAAGGGCTACTCCATGGAGGCTCTACACGATCCGTGTGACCTCACACGGACCATGTGGACTCCCATGGAGTGTCACCTTGGTCCAAAACTTTCCGAAATCGGATTTTCTAAGCTCCCATGAGGTCATAGAAAGTCCAAATCCTTAGATTCAATCAACTGTAAATTTTAAACTTTAGTCTGTAGTTATCAAACTTCCAATAAATAAAGACACTAACAACTAATTTTAGTTTAACAAAAAAATACAGACTTGAGAAAATAAAAAAATTCATTAGAAAAATACTTAAATCT
The DNA here is from genome assembly GCA_025774065.1 of Solanum ossicruentum. NCBI lineage: Eukaryota > Viridiplantae > Streptophyta > Magnoliopsida > Solanales > Solanaceae > Solanum > Solanum ossicruentum. The sequence goes on along the minus strand of JAOTQR010097195.1, from coordinate 16,789 downwards.
GAAAGAAAGAAAACACAAAAAATAGAGAAGAAGAAAAAAAATACAATATAGTATTTCAATTTTCATTGTTGATGTCTTCCATCTTATGATATTCTTTAGTAGTGTGAGAGAAAAAGTCAACCTAAGTACTCCTTTCGAAACACCCCTCATGTGTTTCAGAATGCCTCATAATTGTAATTTCTATATACCTCAAAATTTGTGTATGATTTTGAAAATTCGACTTCATATTCTTGATCAGGGGACAAATTTTATTGGAAAATGGGTAAAATCCAAATTTTAGAAGACCCGTAGTAAAAAATAATTTTCAATAAGTTTTGATTTCTAGAGAGCCTGAGCGCCCATACCGTGTAGTACTATTTTTGATGAGGCGTGCTAGGTGTGCGTCGCGCCTGGGGCAAGGACCTGTGTAAAGTTTTCCCCAGTTTTCTTATTTCATCCACGGGCATTGGGATCATACCCCAATGTCCATTTAAACGTGAAATCTTCCATACTTGGCCATTTTTTTAACTCTATAACTCATAAAACCCTCTATAAAACCTCTCAAAGACTTCATCAAATCTCTCATTCAAATTCAAGGATTTCAAGCTCAACTTTAGAACTTAATAACCCATCTCAAGGTTCAAGTCCCCTTCAAGTTCATTTTAAGAAATTCAACCTTTAAGGTATGTGGATATTCATCCATGTGTCCTTTCACCTATGGAGTCCAACCTTCTCTTTTTATGAAAAGTACATGCTTTCAAGTTATATTTCTTATGGGTATCTTTTATTATGAAATATGAACATGAATTATGTTGGGGTTTTATCACGTATAGTGTGATCATGCATGAATATCTATTTTAAGCTTATTCCATAAGTTGATTTATGTATGTTTAAATTATGCATGATTTGAGCTATGAAAACCATGAACTATGATGAACTTTTGAGATGGATTTCATGATACCCAAATTAGGGGTTCTATTACAATATTGGTGTGTTGATTTTGAATTGATTTTACTCTCCTTGTTATACTCTTGAGTTGCGTGATTCTGAACAAGTATCATGAACCCACCATGTGTTTGATGAAATTACACGACAAGAATTCTCAAGTTATTGATGAACTATCACATGATTTATAAGTCAAAGTGACTTCAATGATGATTAAGGAATTCAAGCATACATTTAATTCATGAAAAGTATCAAGTTGAGCCCTATTTCAAGATTTTAACCGCTTATGAACCTTTCATGTCAAGGCAGAAGATCATGTATGATTATTATCGATTGTCATGTTCAAGTTAGGCTCAGTAATAGAGGTCAAGCATGTGCAAGAGCTAATCATGTTCATGTTATCATGTTTCTTACAAGTTATTCAAGTTATGATTGTTTCAAGTATTCCGTGTGATTAGACTTACCACCGATTGAAGCTTATGATGGGGCTCAAATCAAGGGGTCCTAATATAATGTCTTTAGTCTGTAAACTATGTGTCACCATAGGATTATATATTTTACCCTTTCTATACTAGTGGATCCATCTAGTTCATGTTATCATATTTGTTTTGCCTTGGCAAGTAGATCACACTTCGTCGGGGGGGAGGGGGTCATGCCCGGTCATCTCACAAAGGGGATGCCAAGCCTTAGATCCCAAGCAGTAGATCGCTTGGTCTATGTCGGTTAAGGTCTCCTCCCTCATATGTATGATATATTATGCAAGTTAAATATTTTACAAGAATATTTTATTACAAGCATTGATCATGCATGTCATATTGAGATTATACATCCGTTGATTATGATTATGCATTTTGAATATTATGGCTTATGTCTTTGATACATTTCACCTGGCATACTTAATACATTCCAAGTACTAACGCATACTCTATGCCAACGTGATATTACCATGTAGGGATCAGAGCTCCTATTGATCCTCCTCCTCCACGTGGCTAGTACGGTTCTTGAAGAAAGCTTTGGTAAGTCCTTACTCCAAGGAAAATATCTACTCTATTCATTCTATGCTGAGACTTGTTCATTATGTTGGATACTTATTATCATGAGGGTAAACCCGAGAAGTGTCTTGTCCCCCACCCCATTCTAAAGTAGAGGTGTTGTTGAATACTATGTTGTATATGCTATAAGCTTGACTCTTCTTATGCTTGTATGATAATCAAAGACTTCCCTTAGTCCTGCTTCTATTTTTACAGTTTCTCTTGTTATTGTCCTATAGAAATTACCCCATGAAGTGCCCTAAAATGGGCCTCAGAAGTTTCTAAAATCGTAACTTCTATATATCTCAAAATCCGTGCGTTATTTACAAAATTCGATTTCATATTCTTGTTCATGGGGTAAAATTAAGTAGGGAATGGGTCTAACCCCTTTTAGAGCAACCATAGCAAAATTGGCAAATCCCAAGTTTTGCAAATTCAAGTGTCCAGGGGCGATGTTGGCGCGATGCGCTAGTGTGTTATTTCGTGCAGTTTTTTTTAGTTCGGTCCAAGGATTTTGGGTCTTGGTCCTAACCCTTCCCATACGTGAAAATACCTGTAGTTAGACATATTTCACCTTCATATCATTCAAGAAGTTCCCTAATACTCACTCAAACACTTAGACTTATACTTCTCTCAAAGTTCAAGTGCCAAAATCCTTTCCAGATCTTTAGGATTTTACCCAAACTTCAAGTATCCATTTCCATTCTTCATCAAGAATTCTCCAAAGTCAAAGGTATGTGGGTTTCTTTCATGGATTTGTTTCCCCCAAGATGCCCAAGCATTCTTTTACTTAAAATTATATGATTTAATGTTGATTTACTCATGGTTCTTACTTATTATGAATTTCACTGCACACTATGTTGGGGTTTCATGAAATTGTGATTGTTTTAGCATGTTTTGAGCTATGAATATAAGGTCTATTGTGAGATTTGATGAAGGATTTTGGTGTATATTTCTTGGGGATGTTACTAATTATCTTTTGATGGTTTTGCATTGAATTTTCTAGCATGATTCCACTCATGAAATGCATGATTTTACACTAGCACCACACACTAGCCAAGTGTTTGATAAAATGTCCGGTTATGGTTTTTTGAGGAATTGAAGGTCCAATGCATACTTTAAAAGTTAAATAACTATATGATGATTAAAGGAATGTATGTATATGATATTATCTCTATAGTGTTGGGAATGGACCAAGCCTCACTCAAGCGGTTGTAGGCCCGGGTAACCCTGTTAAGGGGTTTGAACCTTGATCGCCTTGCTCGAGAGGTGGTAGGCCAATGCAACCTTGTTGAGGGGTTTGTACCTCATTCTTCTCACTTGGGAGGTAGTAGGCCCATGCAACTATGTCAAGGGTTTTGTACCTTGATAAACTTGTTGAGGGGTTTGTACCTCATCAACCAATTAAGGGGTTCATACCTCATTCACCTCTCCAAGGAGGTGGTATTCCTTGGATATTCACTAACAATGATCTCTTCTTACATATGTATTACATTCTATATAAGTATTATTTTCCTTCAACCATCATTCATACATGTCATATTGCTATATGATTATCCATTGCATATTTATGCATTTCGATTATGTTGCTTATCCTTTGTTGCATTGCATCCTAAATACATAGTACATTCAAATGTACCAACACATACTCTATATCTACAAGATTTTACCATGTAGGAATCAGAGTTCTACTTGATCATCCCACTTGAAATGCATAATAAGTAAGACCCATGAGTAAATCAACTTTAAATCATAAAATTTTATGTAAAAGAAAGCTTGGGCATCTTGGGGGAAAGGAACCCATGAAAGAAACCCACATACCTTGACTTTGGAGAATTCTTGATGAAGCTACTACAATTTCTCTCTCAAAGCTAGTTGGTGAGTCCTCCACTTCGGGGATATTGAATTTGATCTTATGTTATGTAGAAGGACTCCCTTTTCTTTTATTATATACTTAACTATGAGGGTGAGCCCGGTTGATTGTCTTAGCCCCTGCTAAGTTCTGTGTTTAGAGGTGTTGTTGGACATGTTATGTGTAATGCTATAAGCTTGACTCTTTCTCTTGGCTCTTGATGTTTATGATATGAAAGTTGTCCCTCAGCCCCGATTATCCCTAATTACTATCTCTTTTTGTACTTTGTTTCTTCCGCGACCAAGGATGTGTAATGATTTGTTAAAAGGCTTGCTTGGGGTCCCCTTTGGATTCACTATGTTGACAAACTTTGTATTAGAGCACTAGGTTGTTAGGTCCTCGGTGTCCAATACACCATGTTGATTAGAGTCTTATTCATGGTTGTGAAGCGCGCCGCGACTATAAATTGGAGGTTGTGAGGCATTTTAGGAAATGTTTCATTTCTTCATGATCTATGTCATACGATAGAGTTTGGTCCCCTAGGGATTATTGCTAATCCCTAACTGTTACATTTCAAGACATGTCTCCAGCTACATAGGATGGAGATATATCGAATGAAGAGGTTCACAATGCTCTATGGGTATTGGCCAAAGATTTGACAAAATTCACAACTCATATCAATTAACAAGTGAGTGCTCCTGAGACTCCAAATGGTAAGAGATGGGGTATTGATGCCAAGAGGGCTCGTTTTGAAGGAAACTTCTAAATTTTCAAAGATAAAGGTGTTGCTATGTGTCCAACATATGGTAAGGTGCATAGAGGCCCATGTTTGAGGGGCATAAAAGGAGGGATTGTCCTCATAAACACAATAAGAGTAAAGAGGGTGATGATGGGGTAACTCGTCTTAGATGCCCAAAATATGGTAGGAATCATGGTGGTGCAGGTTGGAGGAACACGGGTGCATGCTTTGGGTGTGGTGAGAGTGGCCACAAAGTTTTGGATTATCCACATGCACACGACAAAGGTAAGAATGGACGACCATAAAGGCAAGGTGGTCATATTGATCAAGGGGCTCAAGGAAGAGATGGGGTGCCTGATGTTATTACTGGTATATTGAAATTTCTTTTGGTTTCGATATGTACGCCTTAATAGGCCCGGGTGCCACTATCTCTTTCATTATTCTTCCTTATTGCTTGTGGTCTTCAAGTGCGCCCAGTTGTTGTGTGAACCTTTGAAGTCTACCTTCCCTTTTTTTGTTGAATCTATTGTTGTTAGGAAGTTCATAGGTATTGTTCCATGTTCATATAACAATAGGTCTTGCCTTGTCACTTGTTGAGTTTGATGTGGTGGATTTCGATGCCATACTTGGGGTGGATTAGTTTCATAAGATGTTGGGTCTCCATGGATAGTAGAACCCCAAGAGTTAGATTCTAAGTCCTTACTAAACCCATCTTTGAGTGGGAGATTGTCTAGTAGTAGCAAAAGAGGTAGATCTATTTCTTGTACTATGATACACTTGACCTCTAAGGCTTTCATTCTTCATCTTGTGAGAGTTAGGGGTGTTGAATCTAAGTTATTTCTATTAGGCTATTTGGGTGGTAGATGAGTCCTTGGTGTTCTTACCGACATTCTTGAATATATAATAGTGTCTTTAGTTTGGCTAGGGCACCGGTTATGTCTATAGATCTCATGGATAAAGTCTTTAAACCCTGCCTTGTTATGTTTGTGATGGTCCTTGGTAGTGATATGTTGGTTTGCCTCCGGGAGTGAGGATAAGAATGTGAGTCATTTGAGGGTATTACTACAAAGCTTAAGGAAGAAAGTTGGTTGCTAAATAGGAGAAATAGGAGTTTTCGGTAATAATAGGTTGCCTTCCTAGGCCGTGTGGTGCCAGGTGGTGGAATTAAGGTGTTCCCTAATAAAACGAAGGTGATTAGAGATTAGCCTAGACTGTTGACCCCGCCGAATATTAGGGGAATCTTGGACTTAGCGGGTATTACCAGAGGCTCGTGTATATGTTTTCTTTCATTGCTTCTCCTATGACTTAGTTGACCCCAAGTAAGGCTAATTTGAGTGGACCGATAAGTGTGAATAGAGTTTCTAAAACCTTGAAAGTTAAGCTTGTATCTGCTCCTATCTTGGCTCTATCGGAAGGGTTGGAAGGGGTTGTTGTGTATTGTTATGCCTAAACAATTGGTTTGGGTGGTGTTTTGATGTTAAATGATATGGTGAGAGCCTATGCCTCTAGTCAATTTAAGATGCTTGGAAAGGATTACCCTACCTATGATCTTGAATTGGTCCCCATGGCATTTACTTTGAAAAATTGGCGTCATTGTTGGTAAGGGGTGCCTGTGGATGTGTTTACCAATCATAAGAGTCTCCAATATGTTTTCACTCAAAAAGATCTCAACTTGAGACATAGGAGATGGCTAGAACTTCTTAAGGACTATGACATTAGTGTCCATTATCATCCCAGTAAGGCTAATATGGCGGCCGATGCTTTGAGTAGGGTGTCTATGGGTAGCCTAGCTCATGTTTGAGTAGGGGTGGCTAGGAAGGTCCATCTATTGGCTATATTGGGTATTGGGTTGGAAGAGGTTGATAGTGTTGTTGTTGTTGTTGATAATGGTTCTAGATCTTTATTGGTTGAAGAGGTGAAATCTAAGCAAGATCTTGACCCCATATTTTTGGGATTGAAGGCATTGGTAAAAGGTTGTAAGGTAGAGGTTTTCTCCCAAGGGGGAGATGGTACCCTTAGATACCAAGCTAGGTTATGTGTGCCTTGTCTTGATGGCTTGATAGAAAAGATTCTTGATGAGTCTCATGTTTCTTCCTATTCTATTCACCCCGATTCTACTAAGATGTATAGAGATTTGAGGGGGGTGTATTGGTGGGGAGGTATGAAGAGGGACATTGCAAAATTTGTTTTCAGTTGTCATAGTTGTCAACAAGTCAAAGTGGAGCACCAAAGGCTGGGTGGCCTAGCACAAGACATAAAGATTCCTACTTAGAAGTCGAAGGAGATTAATATAGATATTGTAGTTGGGTGCCCAACACTAGAAGGGGGTTTCTATTCCATTTGGGTTGTGATTAATAGGATAACAAAATCGGCTCACTTTCTATAGGTTAAGATCATATGTAGGGCTGAAGATTATGCTAGGTTGTACATTCATGACTTGGTAAGGTTGCATGGGTTTCCTTTGACCATCATATTAGATCGTGGTGCTCACTTCACTTCACATTTTTGGATTTCAAGGGTAGTTGTGACGATCATCTTCCATTAATTGGTTTTGGTTATAATATAGCTACCATCCTAGCATTGGTGTGGCTCCTTTTGATGCCCTCTTTGGTACACGTTGTACACCACCAGTTGGGAGGTTGAACTGGAAGGAATGGTTTTATTGGGCATTGATCTGGTTATAGAGGCTCTGGAGAAGGTGATGTTTGTTAGAGAAAAGTTGAAAACAACCCAAGGTCATCAAAAGTCCTAAGCCGATGTGAGGAGGAGAGAGATTGAATTCAATGTTGCTGATTGAGTCTATTTGAAAGTTTCACTCATAAAAGTGTGGTTTGTCTTGATAAGGAGAGAATTGAGTTATGGTTTGTGAGTCTTCATAGAGTGTGGAGGAAGATTAGTGAGGTTGCATACAAATGGAAATTGCCTGTGGATATGAATATGGTTCGTCCGGTTCTTCATGCTTCTAGGTTGAGGAGATGCGTTGGTGATTAAGTGTTATTGAATTCTTTGGGGTTGTGGGCGTTGTGAAGGATAAGTTGACTTATGAGAAGGTCTAGTGGAGAAGTTGGATGGATATGAGTAAAGGTTGATTTGTAAGGATGTGGTGTTCATCAAGGCCCTTTTGGAAGAATCGACAAGTTGAAAGTGTCTCTCGGGGAGCCAAAGCGGGCATGGAAAAGCAAGATCTGTATATCTTTCACTCTATTCAAGCTTGTGATAAAATGTCAAGTACTTTTTGTTTTATGGTTCAAAATCTTATGTTTCAGCCCCTATGTCATTTGCATGCATACATGTTTAATTGATAAAGTTCATGGTGATTTTTACACTTGTGTTGGGATTTTTGAAAATGGTGTTTAAGTGTATTGATGCATTGTTGTTGGGACTGATCTCTTCCTGATTACTCTTCTTATATACGTTTCTTTGACGTTTGAGGAAGAATGTTCCCTGGGTGAGATATTGAAATGACCCCAAGAAGTGCACGAGAATGTGCCTCGAAAGTGCCCAGAATAGCAATTTCCATTTATCTTAAAATTCGTGCATTATTTCAAAATTTTGACTTCAGATTCTTGGTAAGTGACAAAAATGAGTGTGAAGTGGGCCATACCCTGATTTTAGAGCAACCGTAGCAAATTTTGAAAATCCCAAGTTTTGCAAATTCCAGTGTCCAGGTGCGATGTTCGCGCGACGCGCTAGTGTGTTATTTCATGTGCAGTTTTTTTTCTTTTTTTTTTGAGTTTGGTCCAAGGCTTTTGGGTCTTGGTCATAGCCTTCCCATATGTGAAAATATCTATACTTAGCCACATTTCACCTTCATATCATTTAAGACATTCCCTAATACCCACTCAAACACTTAGACTTATATTTCTCTCAAAATTCAAGTGCCAAAACCCTTTCAAGGTCATAAGGATTTCAACCAAGCTTTAAGTCTCCATGTCCAATCTTCATCAAGAATTCTCCAAAGTCAAGGTATGTGGGTTTCTTCACCCATGATGTCCAAGCTTTCTTTTACTTAAAATTGTATGATTTAAAGTTGATTTACTCATGGGTCTTACTTATTATGAATTTCACTGTATACTATGTTGGGGTTTCATGAAATTGTGATTGCTTTCACATGTTTTGTGAGCTATGAATCTAAGGTCTATTGTGAGATTTGATAAAGAGTTTTGATTATATATTGCTGGAGAGTGTTACCAAGTATCTATTGATAGTTTTACAATGAGTTTCCTAGCATGATTCCATTATTGAAATGCATGATTTTACACTAGCACTACACGCTCGCCAAGTGTTTGATAAATTATTCGGTTAAGATTTGATGACAAATTGAAGGTCCAATGCATGTCTTATAAGTATAATGACTATTTGATGATAAAAGGAATGTATGTACAAGATATTATCTCTATACTAATGGGAATTGACAAAGCGTCACTCGGGAGGTTGTAGGCTCGGTTAACCTTGTTGAGAGGTTTGAACCTTGATCACCTCATTCAGGAGGTGGTAGGCCCGTGGAACCTTGTTGAGGGGTTTGTACCTCTATCACCTTGCTCAGGAGGTGGTAGGCACATGTAACCATATCGAGGGGTTTGTACCTTGATAACCTTGTTAAGGGGTTTTTACCTCATCAACTTTGTTGAGGGGTTTGTACCTCATCAACCTTGTCAAGGGGTTTGTACCTCATCAACCAATTGAGAGGTTGGTACCTCATTCACCTCTCCAAGGAGGTAGTAGGCCTTAGCTATTCACTAATAATGGTATATACGTCCACATGTATTATGTTCTATATAAGCATGATTTTACTTCAAGCATAATTCATACATGCAATATTGCTATATGCTTATCTATTGCCTATGTTATACATTTCGATTATGTTTCTTATCCCTTGTTGCATTGCATCCTGCATACATAGTACATTTCAACATACTAATGCATACTATATTCCTACATGATTTTACCATGTAGGAACCGGAGTCCCACTTGATCACCCCCCTCCACATGGCTAGTACGATCTCTCTCTCAAAGCTAGTTGGTGAGTCCTCCACTTCGAGGACATTGACTTTGATCTTATGCTATGTATAATGACTCCCTTTTCTTTTATTATGTACTCGACTATGAGGGTGAGCTCAGTTGCTTTTCTTGGCCCTCGCTAATTTCTATGGTTTGAGGTGTTGTTGGACATGTTATGTGTCATTCTATGAGCTTGATTCTCTCTCTTGACTCTTGATGTTTATGATATGAAAGTTGTCCCTTAGCCTCGATTATCCCTATTTACTATCTCTAGTTGTACTTTATTGCTTCCGCGACCAAGGATATGCAATGATATGTTAAGAGGCTTTCTAAGGGTCCCCTTCGGATTCCCCATGCGTTGTGTCACGTCTTGACCCTAGGCTTGGGTCGTGACACTTATTTTGCTTTCGCTACCAAGGATTTGTACATGATATGCCAAGAGGCTTGTTTGGATTGTCTCCAGACTTCCCATTCGTCATGTCACATCTAGGTCCTAGGTTTGGGTCGTAACAAGCTTAGCATCAGAGCACTAGGTTGTTAATGGTCCTTAGAAATCCAACACGCCACGTTGATCAGAGTCTATTCATGATACTGAAGCACACCACAACTATGAATAGCAGTCTATGAGGCGTTTAGGAAATGTTTCCCGTATTCATGATCTATATTGTGCTTTAGATGTAAAGATAATGAAACGACCTAAAAAAATGCTCGAAAATGTGCCTCGAAAGTGTTCATAATTGTAAATTTCATATATCTCAAAATCCGTGCGTGATATCAAATATCTGACTTCATATTCTTGTTCAGGATGCACAATTGAGTAGGGAATAGGTCTAACCCAGATTTTGGAAGACCCATAGCAAAAAATAAGTTTTGCTAATTTTTCAAAAAATAGTGACTATCGCGTTTGGTCTGCGATGCGGACCCATTGCGAACCAGTGTTAGATTTTCCTTGGTTTTCCATTTTGGCTCAAGGACATTGGACTCATGGGCCCATGCCTAATTACATGTGAAATCTCTCATACTTAAGCCATTTTCAACTCTATATTACTCAAAAACCCTCTCTAAAACCTCTCCAACACTTTATCCAAATTCCCATCCAAATCCAAGTATTTCAAGCTCACATTGGATATCAAGAACACAATCCAAGATGAAGCCTCCATCAAGTTTACATCAAGGGATCCCCAAATTTAGTTATGTGAGTTTCATCCATTGGGTCCTTTCACCCATAGAGCCCAATCTTCCTTTTCATGAAAATTGCTTGTTTTTATGTTGTATTACCTATCGGTGTCTCTTCTTATGAAATATGAGCATGAATCATGTTGATGTGGGTAGATTTTGAATTGATTTAACTATCTTTTTACGCTCTTGAATTGCATGATTTTGAATAAGCATAATGTGCCCACCAAGTGTTTGATGAAATGTAAAGTCAAGAATTCTCAAGTTATTTTTATGTTTTAAAGTAACTTCATAATAACTATGGGCTTTCAAGAATGTATTAAATTCATGAAATTATCTATGATTTTACAAGTATCAAGTTAAGTCCTATTTCAAGATTTCAAGTCATGTGAGCCATTCATGTTAAATCAAGGGTTCATGTTTGATTATGATATACTCTCATGGTTCAAGTTAGGCTCACTAATATAGGTCAAGCATGTTTCAAGAGCTTCTCATGTCATGTTTAATGTTTCTTACAAATTATACAAGCTATCCTTATTTTCAAGTATTCCGTGGGATTTGACTTAGCACTGGTTGAGGATTAAGATAGGCGCTCGACTCAAGGGGTCCTTACATAAAGTCTTTTTTCTCTAAACTATGTTTTACCATAGGTTTATGATTATTACTCTTTCTATCCTAGTGGATCCATCTAGTCATGTTATCATGTTTGTTTTTCCATGGTAAGTAGATCACACCTAGCTGGGGGGAGGGGTCATGCCTATTCCACCTTCCCGAGGGGGTGTCATGCCTTGAATTCCAACTTGTAGCTGCTTGGTCTATGTCGGTTGAGGTCACTTCCCACACATGTGCATTCTATTTTTACCATGTCAGTTGAATGATTTACAAGCATGTTTTACTCCAAGCATTGGTCATACATGCCATATAGAGATTATACTTATCTATTGCTTATGATTATGCATTATGACTATATTGGCTTATGTCTTGTTGCATTGCATTCTACATACTTAGTACATTCAAATATACTAACACATACTCTATGCCTACATGATATCACCATGTAGGGACTAGAGCACCACTCGATATGGCTAGTGCGATCCTTTGAAGATAAGCTTTGGTGAGTCCTCAAGTTCGAGCACAAAATATATTTTCTCTTGCTAATTTAAGACTTCGTTATGTTGAACACTTGACATTATGAGGGTGAGTCCAAAAAGTGTCTTGGCGCCCGTTCGATTCCAAGTTAGAGGTGTATGTTGGATATTATGACATATTTATGTTATGAGCTTGAATCTTTATGCCTTGATTATATTCAAAGATTTCCCTTAGTCCTACTTCCCTATTTATTCAAATCTCTTATGATTGTTGTTTATTTTACTCCCGTGATGAAGGATGTATGAATGACATGTCAAGAGGCTTGTTTGAGTTGTCTTCGGACTTCTCATTCACCATGTCCTATCTAGGCCTTAGGCTTGGGATGTAACAAAAAATTGTAGAATCAGACTTACGAGAGGAATTATTAGTAAAGAGGATTATGAGTCTTAAAGAGGAGTCCCATGGAGAGCTTAAGGACCCTTCTTTTATGAGATGAGTATATGTTTAGTTGACTCTACTATGACTTATAGAGATAGGTTTTTTGACCAGTTCCAGTGTTCCATGTTGCAAGATCCCTCCGGCCACTAGAGGTCAGTTACGATTCGTACTGTGGACTATGACTCGTAACAAGGGGTTTCATCAAGACTTCTAGTTATTTAGGATTTTGAGACTTCTATCCTATCGGGAGCAGTTATGACTCGTAGTGAGCACTACGAGTTGTAGTCGGGGTTCTATAGACCCCTCTACTGAGTTAATGAGCGGTTTTTGGCTTGTATAAAGCCTTAAAAAAACCCTAGGATATTATTTGACCATTTTTCCAACTTGAGGGTTCTTGAGTGCAAAGAGAAGGAAGCTAGGGTTTTGCAACCCAAGAGCAAGGATTGGTTCGGGATCAATTATTCTTCAATTTTTAGGTATGTAAATCTTATCAAAGTGTGGATTCCTTTCTTCACATGCCCTTTCGCTTATCTTGAGTCAATATTTGAGAAGAATTGAAGTTTTTGTGAAATCTCTCCTATTTTGATACTTTATCCTTGTATTCATTATGAGGCCCTATTTTATTACATGAGAAAATTTCTACATTGCATGAGTATTGGTATGAGATATATTGCATGACTAGAGGCATGAGATTCACACATGTATTTGATAGTTGCCTATATGAATCTTACATTGCATGATTTGTGGAATTCTATGCATAACAATGACATTGACGTTGAGGTTGAGGTTAAGCACATGAGTTGAGTAATTTGAGTATGATTGAGCATGAGATGAATATTGTATCTATGTCACTTACATTACTACACATGATATCTTACTTGCATTACATGATCAGTAAATTGATTAGCCCAAATGACCGTATTGAGTTGAGTAAAGTTTGATTTCTTGCATTAATTGATTGAATTGTTGAATAATTGAGGTGAGTTGATTGATGGGTTCATTAATTAGATGATTGATGAGTTGAGATTAATGAGATGATGATGAGTCGAGCATATTTTAGTCTTGGGAGGAGTATCGAGCATTGAGTGAGGAGTGAGTATACTTCTAATTTAACCCACAAAACTATGTTGCCACCATAGGATAGTTGTTACAGCTAACCTGATGACTCTTGTCCCGTAAGTGGACACTTATTCTTGATCCAAGAGAGAGTTGATCGCCCTTTTCAGTGAGAAGTTAAGGGCGGGCATGCCAACGATGGTTATTCGTTGTGCATCACCTAATCAAAAGGTGGTGGGATGATGATATAAGTTAAGAGAAACTCCTAAGAAAAACCTTGTTTGAGCATGACATTTTCAAATCAAGTTTATAATTATGTAGTCTATTTTACTGAGCTTTGTTTTCAAAGCATGACTTACAATAAAACTAGCATAAATTCTTTTGAGCATGAGTTGTTGAGTCGAGGTGAGTGAATTAAGTTTTACATTTCTTGATCCATTTTACATACCAGTATATTTCATGTACTGACGTCCAATTTAGGCCTGCATTATTTTATGATGTAGATACAGGTGACAAAGGGCTTAAGTATGCGTACTGCTAAAGCCTAGATCAGTACAACTCTGAGTTAGGGAGCTCTTCTTGCATTCCAAAGAAGCCTTTTTTTATATCTTTACTTCTGTTGAGTAGTTTCTTTTCTTGATTTTGGGTGTCCATGGCCTGTCATGACACCATCTTAGATGGTTGAGTATAGGCTTCATAGATATTGGAATAGAGTACTTGATGAATATTTTGTATCAAACCTTATTTTCATTATAAGCTATGACAAAATAGCGTTATGCAGCTATTTATCTTATTGCATATGATGTTTTATTTTCTGAGTTATTATTCCGTTATTGAGTATGATGTAACGATGATGTCAAGTGGTTCTCTTGAGGGATCAACAAAGGTTCTTCAAGTGCTAGTCATGCTAGAGTATCCTCCCGGGGTGTGATAATCCTCAAGATAAAAACTTATGGTTTTACCATGTTTGTGTCTGATTTGGTGATTATGACATAGTTGGTGGTTGTGTCTTGAAGCTTCAGATAGAGGGTCTCATTTTGGTTGAGAATATGGTAGACACTTTGTATATTTTGGTGCACAGATTTATTGAAAGTTATTTTGATGTATATTTTTTCAATTTTAGTTCCCTTTATTTATGGTTTAAATTATGATTAAAAAAGATAGAATTTTAATTGACTTTGTTTTGGTTGAAACAATATTCTTATTGAAGATGTTTTGTTTGTTCAGTTGTAGTTGAATTTATCTGTGGTTTAAAATTTAAAATATCCACAATTAGTATGTGTAGTTTTATTTGGCTTACTTTAGGTTGAAACAATGTTAAAACATTAGTCTGATTATAACATGTGAAGGTCCTTCTTACTCAACCAATGTGTTACTATAAAATCCAATAGTTATACCAAGAAAGTAACAACGATAAACCAAAAGCCTACACAGGTTGACTTGTAAGGTGAAATTTAGAAGTCAAGCTTGGTATCATCTTGTTAAATGCACAATCATTGGGTAGACTTTTGTTTGGGTTTGTTTTGGGGGAAACTATGTTAAAAAGGAGTGTTTGAGTACATAAAGTGAAGGTCCTTCCACCTAAACTAATGTGTTACCTTAAAATTCAATAATTTTTTTTTTAAAATAACAACAAAGATAATACCAAAGATCTGGAAAAGGCTCTGAAAATATGTAAAGTAAAATTTACATGTCAATTTGGTTTTAATTTGCCAAAAAAAAAAAAAGACAACACAAAAAAACATTGTCTTACCATAGAAAAAATAATACTATAACAAAATGCACAATAAACAATAAACAAAATCTCTTTAAAATGTAGGGAAAATATGTAAAGACAACTTTGGTTCTATTTAGGAATAATTTTATGTTTAGTGACCATTACTATCTAGTTTTAGTTTTAATAAAACAAAGAAAAATTTCCACAAAATATACACTTTGAAGAGGTCAAATAACCGAACATAACAACCAATAATATAACCAAAGATACAGGTAACATTAAATAGTACATTCTAAAATCCATTTAAGTCTAGAAAATGTAGAACTACACATCTATAAAGCATACCCAAAACCCCCAAAAATCTTAACAAAAATATATAAAATATTTTATATTTACATAAAATATCTGAAAAGTCAAAATATGGCAGTAAACTGTCTAATTCTTCGGTCTAGGTACCAACTTTGAAGGACTCACATGATCACTAACTGGGATGTATTCCTTTGTCACTTTAGGAACCCTGAGTTGGCTAACAACTTTGCCAGTTACTTTACTTTCACTAACAGCTCTATCCTCTGTCTTCCAACTCCCATACTCCCAGAACAAAGCGCCATACCTCAATTGAAAGAGATGCTGGTCAATGAAACAATCTAGAATATCCAATTGACCTTGAGAGCAATATTCAATAAAAATACATGTGTATAGAGCACAATCACTATACAGTAACAAAATAACCAACAAATTCAACCAAATTTTTACCAAAAAAACCTAATATAACCAAAAATCATGGCATATAAGCCACATATGTTAGCACCAATTTCATCAAAAATACTACCAACAGTCTAATATCATTTCAACCAAAAATCATGACATATAAGTCACATATGTTAGCACCAATTTCATCAAAAATACTGCCAAAAGTCTAATATCATTTCCCTTGCAAGAAAATAACCACAAGTATGTCACCAAAAAATTTCACCAATTTCAGAAAAAATATAACACCAAAAATTCTGCCAATGAATACACCAACATTAAGCAAAGGAATGGTACCAAAAGAATCAGTCAACACATAACAACAGTGTGCAACCAGCAAAATAACACCAGGAAAAAAAGCAAGAAAAGAAAAAATGACTATAATTTTGCAGCATCTACAAACCAACTAACAAAATCAATGAAAAAATAAATTTGTATTGGTCCAAAAACCTTACTTGGAATTTTCATATTATTAGGGGATATCATTAGTAATGACATAATATAGAGGGTTCCCAGGAGCCCAAATCATAGATACCATCTTGTTCTCCCAATTGATGTCACTCTGTTTGCCATAAAACCAAGTGCTAATGAAGAACAATAGAATAATTTTCGCAAGTTTCCTCATTACATAATTAACAACAACAAAGCGCTTGGATCCAACTTCAAACAAGGAGTCAAAGATATTAATGCAGAAACTTTTAATGCATATCACAACCAACACCTAGTGACACAACTTAGGTATATTGGTGGGGATGCAAATATAATCAGAAAACTCCCATGGTTTGTTTGCATGTATCTTAAATCCGCGAATGTACTGAGCAAACTCATGGTCGGTGGTAATTACTTAGTTATCTTTCATGCTCTTTAACAAATAATCATGTATTTGTTCGACCCATTTTATGAAAAGTGTTAAACCCCAAAATTTCTTAAGATTAATTATTACAACAACAACAACATACCCAGTAAAATCCCACAAGTGGGGTCTGGGGAGGGTAGAATGTACGCAGACCTTACCA
>JAOTQR010097178.1:9779-30196 GCA_025774065.1 Solanum ossicruentum | reverse complement strand
AGGAGGTCTATCGGTATTGTGTGCTCTCTCTGCTTTACATATTCAGTACATTTCTCGTACTGACCCCTTCCTTCGGGGGAGGGGCTGCGTTCATGCCCGCAGGTACCGACGTACAGGTGCAAGACTCTCCTGCTTAGGACCTCCAGTTCCAGCTGCAGGGCCCCTTCTGTTTCGGGAGCCAGTGTTGGTGGTTTCTAGGAATCACATGTGTTGTATTTTAAGTCATGTAAATTTACTTTGTTCAGTATGTATATGTGTCTAGAGGTCTGTGGATACTAGTGGGTGATGAATATGTGCGCGACAGGTGTGTATGGCCCGTGACATAATCTGTACTCTATCAGGCGGCGAGACCGTATCATGCTTTTATATTATGTTTATTAGGCGGCAGGACCGCAGCGGGGACCTCGTCGGTCCGCGTGGATATGTGTATGTATATGTATGTGTGTTTTTCTTGTATTCTGGGAGCTGCTGCAGGTGTGGTTAGTCAATAAAACAGAAGAAACTCTGCCGAAATTTCAGCAGAATTCCAGGCTTTATTTATAGAGGAATTCGGTTTAGTATGTGCTTACGTGTCCCTATCGGGCACTGGTCACGACCCCAAGGTGGGGTGTGACACTAGCCTTATTAAATATCTTAAGAAAAAAGGCAATACATTGCAAGTATTTGAGAAGGAGTTCATGCTCTTTTTGTTACAGTAAGTGTTGCAGTTGTATTAGCACATGACACAATAGAATAGTTGGTAAAAGTATAACTGCAGTTGACTAAATATTTGTCATGGATGAATCACAAGAAAGAAAGATGGTATCTAACTAAAAAAAGAAAGAAAGCAAGATAGTAGGGTAGGGTAGTGTAGACTCGACGGTATGCCACAAGGTTATCCGATTTAACATGTGTCCTTGCTTAGCACCTTTGGAGCTATCCCCGCCACCACTTTTTCTGAAGTCAGCGAGTTCTGTATGACCACCCTCTCCCTGTAGGTTGAGATTCTTTTTTTATGCCTTTCACTTCATTGAGCTAAATTACATCTACCCTCTCACAATTTAAAAAATGGTTAACTATCTCAAAACATTTCGTATATTCCATTTGAATAGTCCCAGTTACAACCAACTCCCCCTCCCCTATCTCTTTCTCTATAAACAAGTCAATCCTATTTACTTTGTTTTACAAATGATAACCAAGTGGCATACTGGGGCTATGGGCCAAGAAAGAGTTTTGACCCCCATTCTCCTAAATTATGTATGAGATGTCTTGGAAGAAATAATGAGGAAATTTAACTTGAACTGTGTGTCTCTAGAAAAGCTTCAATTTTGTAGACCCTCCCTGATGCTTTTACCCAATCACATGAGAAGAAAGCCCAACAGACCCTTCCTTGACCATGAAGATATTCTTGTTCTTTAGGCTTGAAGGCGACAATCTAGCTTCTTTTACCATAGGATAGGTTAGCAAAGCCTCGCAAGATAAGAGAAGAAAAGGTCAAACACTTTGGCCTAATAAGAATGTGCAACCAAAAATATGGAGGGAAAATTTCTAAACCTCCATGTCGTTTTAATCTTTTATCAATAATTTTACTATTTAGTGTTGTAGTGACCTTGCCATCGCTCTTGAGCTTAGATGTAAAAATTACTATTTTTCCCTTTTATAAGTTTCTTTGGACCTATATTAAACTATCTGTGTGGTTGGAACTGAGAACTGATGTTTAAAAAGTGAAAATTATGAGTTTTTTGCATTTTTGGAAGCTTAAGTTGTTGAAAAAGTGAGTTTTTGTATCATTCTGAGTTTAAGGTGTTGGAAAGGAAATCCACTAATTCTATTATCTTTGGAACGTAAAATTTGGTCTAGGAGAAGTAGCGGAATTGAATTTGGAGTTGATACAGAGACTTTAGACCCAAAGTTGCATTTTAAGTTGATTCCGGAGCTTAAGTTTGACTTTGATCAACATTCAGAGTCCGAAAGCTCTAATCAAATTTTTTATAGTTTTAGTCGTTTTTGATGGTAAACTAATGCTAGAAATGGTCCCATTATAATATTTGGAGTTTTCGAGGGAAGATTTGTTATTCTGAGTTTTAACTAGTTTAAATGAGCTATATCAGTAACTATGTTGTGGAGACCTCAGAATCAAATTCTGATACTTCTATCGAGTCTGGAATGTTGTTTAATGTAAGGATAAATGCTTGGTTTGTGTGAATTGGGTTAAGAATGGACCATGGGGCTCCATTCTGAGTTGGAAATTATGGTTGTTTTTTCTTATCTGGTGCATCTCACTATTCTCTTCTGTGATCACAGAATTGATCTCCGTGTTCACAGAGGTCTGGCTTCTCTCTTCTCGCATTCAAAGTGGTACCCTATGCATTTGTGGAGATCTTCAGTCTCCCTTCTACGTGTTTGCGAATGACCCCTATGTGTTTATGGAGGTCATTTATCTATGCACTCCGCGTTAGAGAGCCCCTCCCCGTGTTCACCAAGTAATGTTTTGACTGATTAGTTTTAAAAACGAGAAACATCATTTAAAATCATTTTCCAACATTCTTGGGGCGATTTTGATAAGGATTTTTGGGAAAACCTCTTGGGTAAGTGTTTCCATTATAAAATTAATTAATTTCCATTACTTTTCTCCTGATTTTATCTTGAATTTTATGATTTTGAACATTTAAAGTTGGGTTTTTCATATCTTTGATTTGGAACTTTAAATGTTGATTTCTCCTTCAATTTGAGCTTAATTTTAGTATGATTTACAGTAATTTATTCCTTTTCTCGCATAGAATCATAATTTCTAGTCAATTTCTAGATTCGTGAACCCCAAAATTTGGCCCTAATTTTGACCATTTTGCCCCTAGACCCAATTCATGCAAATATGGGTATCAACATCATCTCTTGACCCGTAGTACCTGTTCTCGATACTTGTTGGTTGGTGTGACAACCCATAACTCTATTCTTACAAGTATCTACATTTCAAGCCTCATATTTATATGTTAGAAGTGGATTAGGGTCATAAGAGACCTCTAGTACTTAGCGGAGTTCAAAATTTTCTTATCAATTGAGTTTTTCACATTAGATTATTCAAGAGTCATCTTTAAATAATCATAACTCTTAGTATAAAAGAATTAGGTGGACTATTCCAATCAAATGAAATGCCCTAGAACTATCTTTCCAATGCTACTAATTTTCAACTCATTTGGAGTTTGGAGTCAAACGTCATGACCATTTTACTACAAACTGCTAGAGCAGAGTGTACTTATGAGATGACTTATAGGTTGTGGTTTGAGTTACGACCCATCTACTAACTCATTGGGAAAACTCTTGAAAATCCATTTTTGAGCCCCCAACTTGACGGACCTACTTATGGATCGTAAGTTCTTCTACTGGCCGTAGTTTATGCTTGTCGAATTTATCCAGAGACCCCAAATAAGACCAATAGTTAATGGAATGGTTCCTATGGGCGGTGGAAGTTTCTACGGGCCGTAGGTTGGCTCGTGAGTGACTTTAATAACTTTTTAAGAAGGGTTATTTTAGTTTTTGTCTCACCCTTTCAAAGCTTTAGCTTGGCATTTTTACACCTAAATAAATCCTAAAACATATCTGATCAATCTTATTATGCAAAAACACATTCTCCAACATAGATTAAGGTTTCAAGGGAGAAAAAAACTAAGACTAACTAGAACATGGATTATGTTCTTCCATGTGCCCTATAACCCGAATTGATGGAGTTGTAAATGAATTGAGTCTTCTATTAATGTTTCTTGAAGGTTTTTCTTAAATCCTAATGTATTGCTATATAATATTGCCTGAATTATAGTTTTTATGAATTAAATACTCGAAATAGATGATTTTAATTTTCTACATGAACCCTAGAATGAATTTTTGTTATTTTTATATATTTCGCTTAAATGGGTATGCATGAGTATAATTTGAGACTAAAGAGTCTCTAAAATCCCTAAATACTTTAACTCTACTTTTGTTCCCAAATACTATGAGTTAGAATGATGCATGATGGAGAGTCTTTAAGATTCAAGAGCTAATCCTAAAAGAATCTTCCTAATCAAAGAGTTAATAGTTCATTTGACAAATTGAGTTGACAAATATCCAATAAGACTAGTCTAATGAGTTAACCATAGGGTTGATGTCATATGCACATGTTTAGTCTTGGGAGGAGTATTGAGCACTGAATAGAATAAGATTAAGTCCAACTCGAATTTAATAACTTTGTAGCTGGTGTAGGAGAGAATTGAACAGAAAAATCAGATCTTTCCTATTGTCCCAAAAAGAGGACTTGACGTTACTTCTTTTTGATCAATTGAAAGAATATCCTTTACCTAACCAGGTATTAGATGCTTGTAATAACGATAATGGTTCGTTATATCATCACTGACTCATAGGTTATGGTTGTTGGTTAGATAAACTCTTATATAGGTCTTGATAGTACTCCGAGTGCATTGGATTAGATGGTATATGAGGGATCATTGTTTAAATGACATTCTTACTTTAGACTCTTGAATCACTGATTGAGTTTCCTTTTTCGTGAGTTGAGCTATTTGAGTTGATATTATTCTATCTTTACATGTTTCATCCTATCATTTTACATACTCGTATATTCCATGTACTAATATCCATTTAGGCTTGTATCATTAAATAATGCAGAGACAGGTACTAGCAGTCATCAATAGGCACCCCCTTTAGGACCCATTGTTTTTAGCTGATTGGTTAGTCCTCCTCTACTTTTAGAGGATATCATGTTTTCTATTCTAGCTTTGAGTTTAGACTTCATATTTTATTTTAAGCTAGCCATGAACCTGTTATTAGCACCATTTGGTTAGATGATTTAGAGGCCTCATAGACTAGAATGTCAAATTGTGATTAGATGCTATTTTTGGCTAGTTTCTTTCACACTGCCTTACTTACTTGATGGATAGAATATTTGGTCTTTGACCTTCAATTATCATAGTGATTACTTTTCATTTAGTATTTCTTGATCATTGATGTTTTTTGCTATTAGTTATTATTTAATGAATATGATGAGGCCAAGTGGTTCGCTTGGGGCTAGCAATACTCTCTCAGTGTCGGCCCTGCCAAGGGTAACCTCCCGGGGAATGACAAACTTTGTAGCAGAGAACTCCATTCAAGTTTCCTAAGGATTCTATGAACCTGTGCCTAGTATAGTCTTGCTTATGGGTGTGTTGTGCACCACAATTTATAAGCAAGAGGCTATTGGACATTAGGAATTGTTACACTTTCTTGTACTTTGAGTTCGTGCAATAGAGTTTAAATTATTAAAGTATCTATCTAATTCGTGTTTTATGTGTTTGTAGATCATGCCTCCTAAGCGTACCGCTACCTAAAAAGATGGTTAAGCTCGTAACATTGAACATCCCCTACTAGAGGTGCCAATTCATATGGAGATGAGTGGCCGAGGTCGACATGGTAGAGTTGTTGGGTCTCGACAATCACCTACTACTTCCCCAACTCCTGCTACAAAGACTAATTTCAGAGGAGCTATTACCATGCTCACCCAAATGGTAGCTGCTAAGAGGGGGAATTAGAGTTTACAAGCTCCTAATTCTAACTCCTAAGAGCCAACTACTGCAACACGCTTAGGTACTTTCTGGGGATGAACCCACCAGCCTTCACAGGGTGTAAGGTTGAGGAAGACCCCCATAATATTATTGATGAGATGTGGAAGCTGTTGAAAGTTATGCTTGCAATGAAGATTGAGAGAATTGAACTTGCTTCCTATCAACTCAAGGATGAGGCAAATGTTTGGTACAATTAGTCGGAAAGAACTGAGGTGCGGATGCTAAGGCTTCCATTTGGGACGACTTTGAGAGTTCTTTTTTTGGATCACTTCTTTCTACAAGAGTCGAGGGAAGCGAAGGTTGAGGAGTTTGTTAACTTGAAGTAGGAGGTGATGACTGTTAAAGATTGTTGCCTCAAATTCATACAACTATCTAGATATTCTCTATAGATAGTCATCACCCTAATATGAGATCTAGATTAAGAAAGTTCATATCTAGCTTCAACAAGCATGTGAAAAAGAACTGCAAATGAGCATTGCTGAACCTAAGCATAGACATCTATAGGGATATGGTTTATGCGCCTAACAACTTAAAGAGGATAAGAAAAGAGATAGGGAGGAGCATTTGAGCAAGAAGGCTAAATCAGCAGTGCATGAGATTATCCAGCATAAGCAAAGTAATGGGATCGTCCTATTTTCATAAGAGGTCTTCAAATTATACAAAATCCACAATAAGTGCACCAACTTGGAGTAACTTGTTTGATCAGAAATCTCAGGGCCATCTGAGTTCCAGAGCTCAAGGTTCTCAATCCTAAACTATTATGACTCAAGGTTTGAGCAGAAACCACCATACGAAAAATATGGTAAACTCCACCTAGGTGACTTTCATGAGGGATCAAATACTTTTTATAGATATGGATGGACTGGTTAATTCTAGAATGAGTACCTAATAAAGGAGACAGTCTTCTGTAGCACCACTATCCAATGGTAGTCAGAGAAGTGTCATAACTAATATAGGTGGTAGTACAAACTGTCTATATGCGATGGGAAATTGGCTACATCAGGAAGTTGTACCAAATGTTGTCACGAGTATGTTGAGAGTCTTTTCCCATGATGTGTATGCCTTGCTTGACCCAGGTTCCACTTTATCATTTGTATCTCCATATGTGGCTGGTATGTTTTAGATCTTTCCTTAATGTCTTCTTGAGCCCTTTAGTGTTTCTACTCCTATTGGTGAGTCCATTCTAGCTGAAAGGCTATATAGAGATTGAACATTGTCTATCTATCATAGAGATATTTTGGTAGACTTATTTGAGTTAGAGATGATTGACTTTGATGTAATTCTTGGCATGGACTGGCT
The DNA here is from genome assembly GCA_025774065.1 of Solanum ossicruentum. Classification (NCBI taxonomy): domain Eukaryota; kingdom Viridiplantae; phylum Streptophyta; class Magnoliopsida; order Solanales; family Solanaceae; genus Solanum; species Solanum ossicruentum. The sequence goes on along the minus strand of JAOTQR010097178.1, from coordinate 23,330 downwards.
TCATGCTTGTTATGCCTTTGTCAATTGTAGAACCAGTACAGTCAAATTCCAATTTTTGAATGAGCTTATTGTAGGGTGGAAGGGTAGTTATACAGTGCCTAAGGTCAATTTTATTTCTTATCTCATGGCCAGAAAATTAATTTCTAAAAGTTGTATCTACCACCTGATGCAATTTAAGGCTGATGATGTAGAGTCTCCACCTTTTGAGTCGGTTTCAATTGTCAATGAGTTCCTTGATGTCTTCCCGATGATTTTCCTAGAGTCCCTTCTGATAGGAAGATTGGCTTTAGGATTGATATTCTCTCCAATACCAAGTCTATCTCGATTCTACCATATAAAATGGCTCCCACTGAGTGGAAGAGCTGAAAGAGTAGTTAAAGATCTCTTGGATGAGGGATTTATTAGGCCAATTATCTCTCTGTAGGGCACTCTTATCCTATTTGAAAGAAATATAGTTCTGTCAGAATATGTATAGATTATTGCTAGTTGAATAAGGTAAACATTAACAAAAAATATCCCCTTCCAAGGATTCATGACTTGTTTAACTAGCTTAATGGTCCCATTGTTTTCTATAAGATAGCCCTTAGATCAAGCTATCACCTGTTGAAAGTGATAAAATGTTTTTGAACCTTATTTGGTCACTTTGAATTTCTAGTAATGTCCTTCGGATGGACCAATGCTCCTGCCTCTTTCGTAGACCTAATGAATAGAGTATTCATATAGTACGTTGATATGTTTATGTTTTTGTTCATCGATGATATTTTGGTCTCCAGAGAAGTGGAAAAACATGTCAATCACCTTCGAATTTTTCTTCAACCCTAAAGGATAAGGAGCTGTATGCCAATTTTCAAAATGTCAGTTCTAGCTTAAATCAATGTCTTTGGGCCATGTTGTCTCAGGTGATGGTACTCAAGTAGATGTACAAAAGATTGAGGCAGTTTAGAACTGGCTTAGACCCACCTCTCCAACTGACATACGAAGTTTTCTAGGTTTGGCTAGTTACTACCACAGATTTGCTGAGGGATCCTCTTTTATATCCTTGCCATTGACTGAGCTGACTCAAAAGAAAGTGAAGTTTCAGTGTCTGATGAATGTGAGAAGAGTTTTTAGGACTTGAAAACCAAGTTGATGACTGTGCCAGTGTTCACTCTACTTGAGGGGACTGATGATTTTATGATCCATTATGATGCTTCTATTGTAGGATTGGGATGTTCTCTGATGCAAAGAGGTAAGGTCATAGCTTATGCTTCCAAGCAACTTAAGAACCATGAGAGGAACTATCCAACTCATGACTAAGAATTTGCTACGGTGGTATTTGCACTCAAGACTTAGAACTACTACTTATATGGAGCACATTTCAATATATTTACATATTATAAGAGCCTGCAATATGTATTCACCCACAAAGAGCCTAACTTGAGGCAGAGGAGATGACTTGAGCTGCTCAAGGAATACGACATGAGAATTCTCTACCATCCAAGTAAAGCTACTATGGTTGCTGATGATCTTAGCAAGTTTTCTATGGGAAGCACTACTCATGTGGAAGAAAAAGAAGAAAGAGTTAGCTAAAAAGGTACATAAACTAGCGTGATTGGGTGTTCAACTGCATGAATCTTGTGAAGGTGGAATACTTGTGCATAATAGGTCTATATCATCTCTTGTGGTAGTGGTAAAGGAGAAGCAAGACCAAGATTCCATCATACTCTAATTGATGGGAGATGTAACTAAGTAGAAAGTAATGATATTCATCCAAAGGGGAGATTGGGTAGTGAGATACCAAAGTAGATTGTGTGTTCCAGATGTTGACGGTATTCGAGAAAGGATCATGTCAAAAGAGATGTTGATGGTATTTGAGAATGGATCATGTCAAAATCCCATAACTCTAGATATTCTATCCATCTAGGATCTACCAAAATATACCATGACTTAAGAGAGGTTTATTGGTGACGTGGGATAAAGTGAGACATTGCAGACTTTCTTTCTAAGTGCTCAAACTACCAACAAGTAAAAGTTGAGCTTAAAAGGCTATGTGGAGTAGCCCAAAATTTTGAAATTCCAAAATGAAGTAGGAGATAATCAATAGGGATTTCATTACAAGCTCACCGAGGTCTCGCACACAACATGATTTAGTCTATGTAATTGTTGATAGGATGACTAAATCAACCCACTTCTAGGTGGTAAAGACTACTAACATGACAGAGAACTATGCCCAGTTGTATATTTGAGAAATTGTCAAATTGCATAGGATTCCCTTTTTCATCATAATAAATAGAGGAGATCAATTTATTGACCAACTCTTGAAGTCCTTTCAGAAAGGCCTAGGTTCAAAGGTGAACCTTAACACTGCCTTCCACCCTTAGTCTGATGGCTAGGCAGAGTAGATGATACAAACATTTTTATGCTTAAGAAGTGTTTGGGAGATTCGTCTTTGGTTGTTCCTATTGAAAACATTGGAGCAAAGGATAGCTTGAGTGATGAAGAGATCCCAGTCCAAATCCTTGATTGTCAAGTTTGTATGTTTAGGATGAAAGATATTGCATATGTAAAAGTGTTGTGGAGAAGTCAATCCATTAAAATGGATACATTGGAAGTTGAAGAGGATGTGGAGCCTAGATATCCTCACCTAGTCGTCCTCCTAATGATGAAATAAATGGTAATGACTTATTTCTATTCTCTAAGTTACTCTTCCATTGTTGTGTTGAGTTCTTATCTCTTAGTTGATGCTCCTCTTAAGTCAATCAGTATTTGAGTATGCATGTCTTTAATTACATTCATGCCTAATGATGATGTTAGAAATACTCTTTCAATTTTGAATCCTGAGTTAAAGTTGATTTCTAGAGTATGAGTATTTGAGTATCCGAGTATTTGAGTTCTTGATGGTGATCCAGCTTGATAGGTCTCCAGTTGCTCATTATTCAAGGACTAATGATCCCAAAAAGGAGATATTGTGACACCCTATAACACTATTTTTACATGTACCTATGTTTCAAGCCTCATTCTTATATGTGGGAAGTAGATTAGGGTCATAAGAGACCTCTATTACTTAGAAAAGTTCAAAAGTTTCTTATACATTGAGTTTCTTGCCTTATATTATACAAGGGTAAACTTTAAATGACCAAAATATTAGTACTGAATTAGGTGGACTATGACCTGCTAAATGAAAGGTATTTGAATTAGCTTTCCAACGCCAACTATTTCACCTCATTTGGAGTTTGGATTCAAAGGTTTTGTCCATTTTATAACAGACTTCCAAAGCAGAGTGTACTTATGCGATGACCTACGAGCTATGGTTTTAGTTATGACCCATATGCTAACTTATGGGAAAAACTTCTGAAAAAAATCTATTTTTAAGCCCCCAACTTGACAGACCCACCTATGGGTCGTAATCCTTCTATGCGTTGTAGTTTGGGCTCATGGAATTATCTAGAGACCCCAAAATTTGTGCAAACGTTTATGAATTGGTTCCTATGAGCCGTGGAAGTTTCTACAGGTCGTAGGGTAGCCTGTGGACGATGTCGAGATCTTTTTAAAAAGGGTAATTTTGGTCTTTTCTCACCCTTTCAAAGGTTTAACATGATGTTTTTAAACCTTAATAAATCCTATAACATATATAATTAGTCTTATTATGGAAAAGTCACATTCTCCAACTTAGAGCAAGCTTTCAAAAGAGAAAACGCTTGGGTTTGAAGATTATTTTGTGAGTTCTTCCAAGCCATTCCAAGACTCAAAATTTCTAGGTATGTAAGGCTAATTAGAACATGGACAATGTTATTCCATGTTCCCCATAACTCGAATTGATGTAATAGTTAATGAATCGACAACTATCACCTATGAGCTTGTGATGGAACAACAAAGTGATGTTGTTGCTACATCCATCCAATAACTTTCCAGGGTAAAGGACATCTCATCAAAGGAACCAAAATCAGTAACATCAAGTCCTGTTTTTGGGACATTTGGAAACATTAGATATTTGGTGCAATCCTCTCCTACGTCAGCTATGCAGTTATTGAGTTTGAGTTGGACTTACTCTTTGTCATTCTGTGCTAAATACTCCTCTTAAGACTCAACATGCTCATACGACATCAACCTTATGGTCAACTTTTTCAACTAGTCTCATTAGACATTTGTCAACTCAATTCATATTATCAACTATCAACTCTTTGATTCAATGAATTTTTCTTTAACGTTTTTGTTAAATCCTAATGTATTCCTATATAATATTGCATGAATTACAATTTTTTATGAAATAAATACTTGAAATAGATGATTTTACTTTTCTATCTGAATCCTAGAATGAATTCTGGTTATTTTTACATATTTTACTTATATAGGTATGCACAAGTGTAATTTGAGCCTAAAGAGTCTCCATTATCCTTGAATACTTTAACTCTACTTTTGTTTCCTGAATATGATGAGTTAGAATGATGCATGATGGAGACTTTTTATGATTCATGAGAAACTCCCATATAGGTCTTGATAGTACTCCTCCTGGATTGGATTAGATGGTACATAAGTGGTCATTGTCTAAACTGCATTCTTCTTTTAGACTCTTGACTTGCTGAATGAGTTTCCTTCTTCATGAGTTGAGCTATTTGAGTTGATGTTATTCTTTTGCAGTTCTACTGAGTTGGTGATTGAACTTTGAGGGAGCTCGAGCAACCGTAGAGTTGCATCACCTGTTAGAGATAATAGGAAAACACGGAACCTGACTGCATCTATGGACAGGTTCTAGCTTCCCATCATGCTATTGTAGATGAAGACAATTCTATGAAGATGGTTGTACAGATACTCTGATGGTAGTCCAACAAACAACCCACAATTCTATAGCATTTAGAGTAACCCACTCAAAACAATGAACTTTGTGTCATCTGGTAGTAGGGTAACACAATAGCTCCAATGACATCTATCGACATAGGATCAAGTCGATATTGATTCCATGAGTGAGCCGCAATTCGAAGATCCTATAGTGGTGGATTAATATCCTCAAGCAGAGGTTGGGTTATTATTATTATTATTATTATTATTATTATTATTATTATTATTATTATTATTATTATTCTGGTTTAGTACTTCATTCACTACCTCATTTGCAATATTGATTGCATGCATTGTTCTGGCCATTCTTCTCAATGTCTTTTGGATATCCGGATCACAAAAAGTCAAGGGGATGCCTTGACTTTAAGTGTTGTGCATACACTACACCTACAGATTGAATCAAAACAAAAACAACCAAAAAAATAAAATGAGGGAAATAATGATTCCAGTCTAGCTGTATTCTCCAACAACAACGCCAAAATCTTGATGTCGCCCAAGCTACACCTCCTTTTTAAAGGTTAAAGTGGTCATTGTCAAGGTATATAACCTAACAAATATTATGGTTGAATCTCACAGGGAATATGGTAGACTTAGAGTAATTTCAAGCAAGCCGAATGAATTAACCTTCTTATATCCTGAAAGGGGAAGCGGTTTGTATAATTTGCACAAACTAAACATAATCTAAAACAAATGTGGTGAAATTAGTGAGAAGAGTAACTAGGGTATTGTATTCCCCATGATTCTCTAACTTGGTATTATTGGATAATCGTAATGTTTTATAGTGTGTTGCATACCAAACGGTAATTACGTTTACCGAACCCTTTGATCCAGAAAGAGGTAAATTTCATTATGCGATTTGATCCATCCCCACATTGTGACATTACTAACCCTAACTTATTTTCCCAGTACAACCTCCCCTAGATCCAATTTGGTTGATAAGTCGAGAAGAAATCAATAGAATCATGTTAATTAATCTCTTTTTCCATTTATTATTACCTTGATCTAGTTAGTAATAACTAGACTAGTTCTAATGTTGGTGTCCATTAAAAAACAGTCAAAATGATGAGAATTAATTAGTACATGCATGCACACTTTCCAAGATTACGAAGTATCCAATTTTACTGTGTTAGTTCTTCATAGTTTCAATAACTCTAGTTGTCAATTTAGCTTGCATAATCATTATAGATGCAAGAACCATGATATAGAATAACATAATTAATCACTTACGAAGATGAATTTAAGAACAAGGAATTTCAAACTCTTCACAAGAAATCACAAAGTATTGATTAAAATCACAAAGTTGTGTTCCAAGTGTCTCTAAGCACTTCTCTTCTTTTTTTTAGTTGTTCTTATTCGTTCCCTTCAGAAAATAAACTAAAAAACCTATTTATAATGACTGAAATACAAGTCCAAAACAAAATAGAAAAACTAGATTCGACAGGCAACACAAATGGGGTTTAGAGCTATACAAACTTTTATGACCCATACCAGGGCTTCGTAAACATCAATCTTCAAAATTAGGTTGCAGTTCCATTAGAACTCTCTATAGGCTATATTCAGATTTATGACCCGTATAGGGTTTCATCTGGCAACTTTTCAAAAAATTCCCAACTCTGATTCTCAGGGTACAGATCTCATCCACGACTCGTACAAACTTCTACAATCATCTGAAAACTCATGAATGCAACTTCAGAAAATATCCCCCTCACTGGATCTCAACCAGTACATAACTCTATAGCTCATGGAAACTTCCATGATCCATAGAGATCTTCATATATCATCAAAAATGCAGCAACTGCAACACGTAGCCCAAAATCTTTCCAAATCATAGCAAACATAAAAGTATTTCAAATTCACTAACATCACTTTGAGAACACACAAAATTCCAAGTCTTAAGCATTAAAATTGTTATACTTTGACAACACACCAACAACGGTACATATGAGTTTGATTGACTACATCATGGCTCTATGTCAGTTTCAGATTATGTGACACGATTTCATGCCTTATCTAGATATGCTCTATCAATCAATTATATAGAGTTCCATAGGATTCAATGCTTTTCCAAGGGATTGGTAGGGTATCTTTAAAAGGATACAACTTTCTTGGTGCTATCTGGAGGAACTTTTTAGAGTGTTGTGGATCATGCTTGTACAATAGAGTCTACCGAGAAGGATAGACAGGGTGGTGCGAAGAGGTTCTGTCAATATGGATAGTTTAGTAGACACCCATGTCAGGACTAAGAGACTTAGAGGCAAGGCTATCAAGACTGGGCAATTTAGGTAGCTCTTTCGATATATGATAGTGTTGACAGATCCAGATCTACTCAAGTGGGTAGTGCACCCAAGCATGGTGGCTTTTCATGTCATCCATCTCGGAGGCAAGAATCAAGCCTTGTTGTTATTATAATGATATTGGACACTTGGCTCATCATTGCCCTCACCGTATACCTCCATTTCAGACTTCAGGTTCTCGACGAAGTCATCCAGCTCTAATATTCGTACTTTGGACACACTTCAGACTATAAGAGTTTGTGTTAGAGGAGATGATGATATAGTGAGACATGGCACTCATGGTGGTCCACAGGCTAGTGGTAGACGTAGAGTTTTCTATGTTGTTCTAGATAGAGTTGAGGCAAAGGCCTCTAATGCAGTTATGGCTAGTATGGTCCTAATGTACCACCATTCAACTTCAATTTTATTTGGTCTAGGCTCTACTTATTCTTATATGTCAGTCTATTTTTCTTCTAATATTGATATTATGTGTGAGTTGCTTGCTGAGCCTATTTATGTTTCCACCTCGGTAGGTAAATCTTTAGTGGTGAATGGGTTTATTAGGGTTGTGTTGTGACTTTTATAGAAAGAGATATTGTTTCTTATTTGACATTATTAGATATGGTTGATTCTTAATTGATATTGGGCATGAATTGGTTGTTGCCTTATCGTGCTATTCATGACTGTCATGTGAAGACCATGACCCTATCTTGCCTCAATTTGCCTTAGTTGAAGTGGAGTGGAGAACTTAGCTCCTATCCTAAGGGTGTTATTTTTTATATGCATGCTTGTCGGCTGATGGGAAAGAGATGTTTGGCATATTTAGCTCATGTTCGGGTTATTTTCTCAGGAGCCTCCATTATTGGAGACCATCAGGGTTGCTAAAGAGTTTATATATGTATTCCGAACGAATTTACTAGGTGTTCCTCTGGATCGGGATATTAAATTTACTATTGATGTAAAGTTGGGCACTAAGCCCATATTTATTGCTCATTATCGAATGGCCCTGACTAAATTGAAGGAGTTAAAGGAACAATTAGAAGATTTCTTGAAGAAAGACTTCATTCATCCAAGTATATCTACCTGGGGTGCTCTTGTATTATTCGTGAAGAAGAAGGATGGCACTATATGTATGTGCATTGACTATCTCTAGCTCAATAAAATGACCATTAAGAACAAATATCCTTTGCCTCAACATTGATGATCTTGTTTACCAATTGCAGGGTGCGTCGGTATTTTCCAAGATTTACTTGAGGTCAGGGTATCATTAGTTGAGAGTTTATAAGTCTCATATAACTTGAAGACAACTTTTAGGACCTGATATAGGTATTATGAGTTCGTGGTTATGTCATTCGAGTTAACTAATGCCAGAATCGCTTTATGGAGTTGATGAACAGAGTGTCCAAGCCCAATTTAGACATCTCTATTATTATGTTCATAGATGATATCCTGGTTTATTCTAAGAGTGAGGCAGATAATGTTCAACACTTAAGGACTATACTCAAGAGACGTAGGGAAGAGAAGTTGTATGCAAAGTTCTCAAAGTGTAAGTTTTGGCTTATGTCAAAAGAGGGTATTATGGTTGATCCGGCCAAGGTAGCAACTATTTGTGAGAAGGTTAGTCCTACTTTCGTGAATGATATTTGGAGTTTCCTTTGTTTAAATTGGGTATTATCGGTGATTTGTTCAAGGTTTCTCATCTATAACAGCCTCATTAACTAGATTAACTTAGAAGGCTGTGGCATTTCAGTTGTGGGATGATTGTGAGGTAAGCTTTCAAAAGCTCAAGGATATGCTAACTTCAGCACCTATTCTTGCTTTGCCCCAAAAGCGAGTTCCATTAGTGGTATATTCTGATGCTTTAGGTGTGGGTTTGGGTGGTGTATTGATGCAAAGTGGGAAGGTGATAACCTATACTACTAGATAGTGAAGGTGCATGAGAGAAACTACCCTAATGACTTGAAGTTGGCCATGGTCGTGTTCGTGATGAAGTCATGGTGACATTACCTTTATGGGGTGCATTGTGAGATCTTTACCAATCACCAAGTTCTCAAATACTTCTTTTCTCAGCCTAATCTGAACATGAGCCAGCGTAAGTGGTTGAAGTGCTCAAGGACTATGATATCTCCGTCCTCTATCACCCCAGAAAGGCCAATATAGTGGCAGATGCTTTGAGCCAGAAAGCTACCAATATGAGTAGTTTGGCATTCTTGAGCTCTGAGGAGATTACCTTAGCTTTAGAGCTTCATTCCCGAGTGGAAGTGGGAGAGAGGGACTATGGATCTTTTACAAGTTTGCCCACGGCCTTGGATAAATTTTATTCAGTTTGGGTAGTCATTGATCGATTGACCAAGCTAGTACACTTCTTATTGGTGAAGACTAGCTATAGTGTGGAGCAGTTGGCTAGGTTATATATCTGAGATCTTGTTAAATTACATGTTGTGCTAGTGTCTATTATATTAGACAGAGGGTCTGTGTTTTCTTCTAACTTTTGGTGGGCTCTATAGTGTGGTTTGGGTACTAGATGGTCAGTCAGAGTGCACCATTCAGGTGTTAGAGTACATGCTTCGGGCCTGTGTTATTGATTTTGGGGCTCGATAGGACCAGTACTTACCTTTTGTAGGTTTTGCATATAATAATAGTTACCATTCTAGCATCCTGATATCACCATTTGAGGCTTTTATGGCCAAAGGTTAATATCACCTATTAGATGGTTTGATTCAAGTTTGACTGAGGTATTAGGTGTTGAATTGCTTCAGGATGCCATGGACTAGGTCTGACTGATTCATAGTAGACTTTTGACAGCACAAAGTCTCTAGAAGAATTATTCTTATAAAAAGGTTAGGCCTCTTGAGTTCTCTGGTGTTGACAGTGTTTGGCAAAAAGTTTCACCAATGAATGGTGTGATGAGATTTGGGAAGAGGGGCAAGCTTAACCCAGATTCATTGGCCTTATTGATATTTTGAGGTGAGTTAGTGAGGTAGCCTGTGAGTTGGCTTGACCATCGAAATTATCTTTTGTTCATCCTATTTTTCAAGTTTCTATGCTCCGTCAATATACTCCTGAAGAATCCCATGTGATTTCTTATAACTATGTTGAGTTGGGTCTAGATTTGACCTTTGAAGAGGAACTATAGCTTTATTGGACAGGAACGTCCGGAAATTGAAATCCAAAGATATACTTTTATAGTTAAGTGGCGGCACCATTTTGTTCATAAGGCCACTTGAGAGTTGAAGTCTGGCATGCGGGCCAGATATCCCAGCCTTTTTGAGGCTTCAAGTACTTCCTTTTCCTTTATGTTTGAGGACAAACATTATTTTAGTGGTGAGTAATATAATGACTTGGTCGGTCATTTTTGGTATTATTTGTGAAAATTTTTATTTTAACCTTTCATAAGTTTCTTTTGGCTTATTTTGAATTATTTGAATGGATGGAACTAAAATCCTAAGTTTTAACAGTTCAAAAACATGAATTTTGGCATTTTGGAGGCTTAAATTATTGAAAAAGTGAGTGTTTGTGTCATTTTGAGTACCATAGGTAGGATCAGGGATCTATCAATTCCATTAGCTTCAGAATGCTGAAACTAAACTATACGAAGTTATAGAACTGAATTTGGAGTTAGAATAAGGTTTTTAGGCCCAAAGTTGTGATTTTAGTCATTTTTAGAATCAAAGTTTGACTTTAGTCAATATTCGGAGTTTGGAAGTTCAAATTGGAATTCTGATAGTTCCATTAGTTTTGGATGGTGAAACTAACGCTAGAGATGGTCTCGAAATAAATATTGGAGTTGTTGAGGTGAGTTTTGATATTTTGAGTTTTAAAATATTTTATTAGATTTGCTTTGGTCAATGTCTCGTAGAGATCTCAAAATCGAATTCTTATTATTTGTTTGAGTCTAGATCGTTGTTTCTGCTATGGGTAATATTTGATTTGTGAAATTATATGGTCAGATGAGTTTGGGGGTCCATTCCAATTAGGGAAATATGACTTGGCATTGCTAGTTTGATGATATCTGGTGCAGGTTGACTTCTTCAAAGCCTTCGTGGAGAAGCCTCCGCGTTCGCAGAGGTGTGGTTGAATACATAAACCAATACTTCCATGGATTCGATCGTGGTTTACAATTATAGCTTTCATACCTGTTTATTTCTTTTTAATTCCTTTTTTTTAATCATCTTCCAGATAAAGAACGAACAAGAGTAAAAATGAAGTTAATTCAAATAAAGATTTCCCTGGTACCCTATGTCAATAAAAGTAAAAGAAAGAAAGTAAGGGTGAAAGAAAGATACCAAAGCAATGTTGTATCGGCTGAGCTCCACATTTGCGGACTATCTCATGTTCACGAAGTTGTGACATGTTGGTCTCCACTTTCGCGGGATGGTCTCCGTAATCGCGAAATAATTTTTATACCTGGACATTTTAATACTCATAAGACATTATTTTTGATCCATTTCTGAAGTTCCATGCTTTTTTGGACGATTTTAAACAAAGGTTTTCAAAGATTCTTGTTGGTTAAGTGTTTTTCACACTAAACTAATCATTTTCTATGAGTTTTATCTTTATTTGGTCTTCGACATGAAGTTAAACACCCAAAATTGGGTATTTTTACACTATCTTTTCCAAAGTTTAACTATTGATTTCTCATTCGATTTAAGATCAATCTTGATTAAAATTTTCACCCATGAACTCCATTCTTCGTGTAGAACTTGGTTTTAATTTTATTTATCAGATTTGAGAATTTCGTATTTTACTCCTAAATTTGACAATATAGCCCCAAGCCTAAATTATGCCGATATAGGTATTAAAATGCTCCTCCTGATGCATAGTATCTATTCTTGATAGTGGTTGATCAATCCTGGGATCGTTTGGAGTCTCGAGTTAATTGAAAGCTTGCCCGAGTGTGATTTCCGCATCGAGGGAGGTTCGGCTAACCTTTTGGACTGGATTTGACATATAGAGAATGCTTCTGTGATAATGATGAGATATATATCGAATTATGTGCCAATAACATGATATGGGATATTGGTGGCCTAGTGATAATAATGATATACATGGTATAGCCTTATAATGTGATATTCCATTATTGTATTGGTATGCACATATCTTATACTCCATTGTTGAATTGATATGCACATATCTTACAGTGACTAGTGGCATTGTTGTGCAAATATCTTATATTGGACTGGGTTCATTGGTATGCACAGATCTTATTTCAGATTGAGTTGCATTGATATGCACACAAGTTATGTATGACTAATTTCATTGGTATGCACACAGTTGATACACGATTGGATGCAATGTTATGCACATTTCGCATTACATTTACATCATTTGAGACATTATGATCAAGGTTGAGACAATTGTTAAGCCCTATATGCGATGCCTTAAGACACCCCATTATGAGGCCTGCGGTATCTCAAGATATTTCTAATTATTGGCCTGCGATGTCGTGTTATGTATTTGAGTACATGATGTACCCCTCCCCCAGGTTCTATCTTGAAGTTTTGGCTAGATAGATCTGTACATCGGCCTAACGATGATCGTGATTTCACCTAATACATCGCCTACAATGCTATTGCATTGCATTTCATTATTGGATTGATTCACTGTCTGTGTTATTATTGTTCATGATTATATTGCATGTGTTCTAACTCTTGTAATGTAGTTTATAGGATTCTTCGTTATTGCATATATGTTCATTCTCTTACTCAGACGATTGAACTTACTGAGTACATTTTGGTGTACTCACCCTTGTTTTGTTTTTTCCCTGCAGATCATGTATAGGATTCAGGACAGGGATGACAATTGATCATTCCATCTGAGTATCATTGATACCATCCAGATCTCAACGGTAAGGCTTAGACATCGAGTCATTGGAGATCTTTGGGTCCCCTTTTCTTTTCTCTGCTCTCAGACTATGTATAATATATTATGAGATTGTATTGTATTTTCTTTTGAGACAATTGTATTTACTTTTTAGTGCTGTTTTAGAAGCTCTTGTAACCATGACTCCAGATTTTGGGAGATTTCTTGTGTCATATGAGTTTGTTTTCCGCGTTTTTTTAATCTTTCTTTAATTGTAATCTGTTTTGGGTCGACAGTCTTCTTGATCCATTTTCCCTCTAAAATTCCTTCTCCATTCTTAAAATTTTCTCTCTCTTCATTATTATATTATTATTTTGGTACTTCATAAAATAAAATTCTTTCTAAAACATTCATTGAAATTTTAAGTTGTGTAATGTATATTTAGTTATATTTGATTTATGATTCACTTTTATTTATGTCATATTTGCTAGTAATATCATTTCTTAAAAATGTGAAATATGTATAAAAATAAATCTTAAAATTTTAGATTTTTTTTTGTGGGGGGGGGGGGGGGGTTTTGGTGGGGGTGGGGGAAGGGAAAAAGATAAGTTGGGGTGGGGGGGGAGTTTCGAGAAAGAGGTGCGTTGGTTTTGGCCAGTTT
>JAOTQR010097153.1:0-30198 GCA_025774065.1 Solanum ossicruentum | reverse complement strand
TATTATTATTATTATTATTATTATTATTATTATTATTATTATTATTATTATAACAACTAGATTTGTTTTAACAAATTAAACTAATAGAATCAAATCTTAAAGAAAGGACAAAATGCTGATAAAAATTGATTCAAAACTTTAAAGTAATATTTGTTTTCTATAATTTTCTAAAAATGATAAAGCATATAATAAATATCCTATATACGTTTACAACAACACTAAAAAAAGAAAGAGAAGAATATATATATAGTGAATCAATGAGATAACTAATAAAGCTGTAGTCAAACAAAAGATAGTGACATGCTTTCAAAGGAAAGGACAAAAAGGTGATTGGAGATATAGAAAGCCAAAAAAGATAAGGATGTCTAGTCATTCATTATGATATACAACATGCCTACCTTATTTGATAAAATGCCATTTGTAGCAACTCAAAGCAATAATAATAATAATAATAACAACAACAATAACAACAATAATAATAACAACAGTAATAAAAAAATAATACATAAAAGTCCTTATTATACCTTTTTAAATATTTTTTAAGGGAACTTAATTACTTATAGCAGTGAGCCAAAATTTAGTGTAAACAAACAGCTCAGTTGGAAATTTTGAAGGAGCTTTCTATGATAAAATGAGGGGTTCATTTCTTTTCGACAAAATTTAATTAAAAAATCGAGGGGGTTAAAATGCATTTGTAACTCCTTGCCATCCAACGAAATGTTATTCTAGACTATATTTGTCATGCTAGAGTTGACAATGCTATCATAATTCCATTTTAAGTAAGTTTACCTAGGTTATTCCCAAAAGTCACTAGGTAGCCCATTTCTGATGTAATTTTGCAAATTTTCAATTAAATCCATCTCGAAACACCAAAACTCGGGCTAACCATGCCCCTAGCCTAATTTGGTATTGTGGAGCTGATGGAGCTGTCAGAATTCCACTTTAAGGCCATTTACTAGTTTTTTTACAGGAAAACTCATTTTAAAGTTATAATCTCCCTTTCAACTTGACAAGTTGTATAAATCTTAATGGATTCACCCAAGAACTATACCAACAGTACCAGCAAATCAAAAATGCCTTGGGATCGATATGCACATGCTCCAACTAATAAGATAATCACAGAAACACATAAATAACTTGGATGATCATTACAACATCTCCCACTAATAGAACTTTCATTCGCAAAAGTAAGGATAAACATGTCTGAAGAATCTAACAGGCTAGGGTACTATTCTTGCATGTCTGGCTCCAACTCCTAGCTAGCCTCCTCACTCGGTCAATGGCGCCATCAAATTTTAACCAGAGGTGTAGTCCTAGAGCGCAACTGCCTAACATCTCTAGGTTGGTAACTACCAGCTCCTCCACATCATGAGACAATCAGCTAAATAAACTAAAATATACCCGAAGCACATGTGGTCCATTTGGAGTACAACGACGCAACATCGATATATAACAAATGGGGTGCAAAGTAGAATATACCAGAGGCAGAGCCAACTTACATGCCACATGTCCGACTCACATTAAAATCATGGAAGGTCCCATATATCCCAGGCTGAGCTTACCCTACCAGCTAACCCTTATTACACCCTCTTTCAAGGGCAATACTCTTAAACCTACTTTGCTCCCAATCTCCGAGCCCATTAGTACTCTAATAAACCACATAAGGGTCCAAACCTTGAACTAATAGGAAAAACCAACTATAGTAATTATAAGTATGCTTAACATTAAAAAACATTATTTTCGGTAATCTCAACTAACCAGATGCACAACAACCCAAGTGTATGCAATAGAGAGTCAATGCGGCAACCTATAAGGGATCCTCAATAATCAACCACTCCTCCCATCAACTCAATCAGCTAACATATACAAGGATATCAACAAGCTAGATATACATGACTTGAATAAACCAAGGGATATCCAAATAAGCACCAACATCCATATTGTAACCATATTCCACATACGCGGGATTTTGTCCTATTTCCTATTCCTTATTCAAGCAATCCCCATAGATTAAACACAGATGGCTCATAGGCTAACCGAAACAATTGCAGAAAATAGCTAATATAATCACATTCATTCATAGGAGTTTTAGCCCCATTCCCTTGTTGTTCAATCAATCAATCACAACAACATTAGTAATCATAAGCATAACAAATAGTCAGGACACTATACCATATAACAAATTATTGAAGTAGTACCCATTAGTTGCCTCAACATGACATCGAATATTTAGGAATGGAACAATTAGTGACCATACTAGTCATTCGCACTCTCAGCAACCATGAGATCTTTAGGAGTACAATAGATACCCTATATATTGATCACCAGTAGACTCCTTATACATTCCACATCATGTATACATACATACATATATATATATATATATATATATATATATATATATATGTAACACTCTTAATCACGATCATTAGTAGCTATCATTATCTAGTACAACCGAAATATAATGAATAAGGAAGTTAAGGTACTACTAATCAACATTCGCTTGTCCAAAATGAGATAACATAAATTTACAGCAGATTTGTGTTACACAACTCAAAGCTAGCCTCTATAATCCAACTTGACACATATTACCTTAATTGATCACAATCCAACAACTTCAGAACCTAATAGAACAACCACAACAACATAATACTTAATAAATCAATCCCCACCAAGTAGGGTCCTTAACCGATCTATCATAAAAATTGCAATTGGTATAAACGTGTCATTAGATCTATGAAACCAACTGGGGAGATTTAGCCTAGGAAACCTAACAGTGGCTTAGAATGACCATAATGAGTATGGAAAGAAACTATCAAAATATCTTGCGTCTTGTTCCTCAATTGACGACACCCTAACTCTTTTCATACAATAAACATCTCTCCCTATTAATAATCTGGCAATCAATAGGAACCACATATAAGAACTTACAAACACTGTAACTGTCTCAGTTGTTGAAACCTTAACTATCCACATAACAACCATGAACCAAAATGCCTGACAATTTACCGATACCATCTCTAAGTTAAAACATAGAAAATAACACTAGTTGGTATACACCTAACAGACCTCCACCACACTATTGATGGCATATGAAGTATATCAAATGTAACAATCCTAGTGTAATCATCTTCCACGAGTTGAGGAGGAGCTAACAAGCCATACCCAAGATAGAATTAATATCAATCCTACCGAATAATGCCAAATTTGCCCAAGTAGTAAAATCTTGAAGATCAACCACACTGGATCTCTCACTAATAAAAAGAAATTCCCTACTAAAGTCAATACAAGAATCCATGATAAAAGAGGCTAAGAATTCATACTCAAGAAAGCCGTAAAATAGACGGATACATATAAAAAGATAGAAACAAAATCAAATAAAAATGACATCGGCTACTAACATAAAGTAGTAATACCTATGGTGGCATGTGAAGCCTCATCCTCTGACCAATCTAAAGTTGCGTAAGAATGGCCCTGATGGCCTCCATCATTGGTGTCATCTTCAATCCCAACTCCACTACCTCTACTGATACCCCTAAGACCCTGCTAGCCTGCCAGAATTCCTGTCGATCCTCCCTTTGCTTATATTGATTGACGCTACGACCAATATCTGGCCCTCTAGATCTAATAGTTGATAGGGGAACCAATTTGGCAGCACACAAAGATAAGTAAGCTGCTCTACGCTCTTACAACTATCTAACACAATGATCAAAATTTCAAATAATAGCACCCTAGGAAAGATCAGACTCTATTGCATCATCTATGGTGACCGGTGTCATCTGCCTTTACGACCTTGGAGCTCTAGCCGCCTGAAAATTATGGCCCTATTGAAAACCTCAATGGTGGTCTACCCTCGATCCCCTAAATCCGAAGTGGCACCTACTGAAATCTCTCTCTTGTCGTGCTCATTTATCACTACCTATTCATGCCTCATGACTGAACTTCTTACTTGAACAAGCATATTCGATCAGGACCTACGCTGAAGAAATTGGGCTTGATTGACTTGCTCAGAGTGAACCTATAAGCTCTCCAAAAGCTGCCTGTACCTCTGGCATAAACATAAAAATAGCTATGGCCTATGGTGGAGCTGGTGCCTCCAATTGTGGGGAAGCTGGGGTATCCTATTGCCACTCCACGAGCTCCAAGGTTGCTCCTTAATAGGGACTGACTGCATAGCTTGACCTTTAACCGGAGTCCGACTCTTGCATGGCATATTTGAGAAAAGGATGAAATTACCAAATTCCAGAAGGTCGATAGATCATATTGCACGAATAGAATAAACAACAAGGGGTTTCCTAAGCATCCTATAGCCTCTTGAAGATAGGTTGCCAATGTCTTTGCACTTATCTACAAGAATTTACTAGATGACAACTTTATATAGATAAGACTAATAAACATACACTCTAATACTAACTTGTCACGACCCAACTTTTTAGGTCATGATGATGCCTGTTAGATCCTACCTATAGGCAAGCCAACCCAGAACCTGTAGTCCCTACCCTAGAGGCTATCAGTATAATGATAACTAACAACAACCCGTAACAACCAATGATACAACCTACCCAAAATCTGGAAGTTGCTTGTAAAAAGCTACTACACACACACACACACACATACATACATACATACATATATACATACATATATATATATATATATGGTAAGCCTTTAGTCTGGGATTCCACCCATTTTCTGCTCTATTCTATATTTTTGTTTTAGACAATGTATTTATGACCCTTTTGAGGCTTTTACTTTCTATGTTGACTATTATGTATTTTCTTTCTCTTTTATGGAAACTGACCGTACTGGTTTTGTTTTGATATGTATTAGTTGTACGCTTAAGTGAAAAAAACATGTTATCTATTTTCACTACATTTTTATGTTGCTTCATTGCATAAAATGGCCCATAGTCCCTTTCCCCTTATGTTTTCACGAAAAGTTTCAATTTATCGCCTATGCATGTTTAAGATGCTTAGATAATATGATGGTATGCTTATGGAAAAAAATGATTCTTAATAAGTGGCAAATGTTGCCATCCCAATACTTGCATGAAACTTCTTATTGTAGAAACTCAATAAGTGGCAAATGCTCATCCCAACTCCCCTTAAAATTCAACATATAATCTCAACATGTCTTCTAATAACTGAATAGTCCTTTTGGTCTGCCCGTTAGTTTGGGGATGAAAAGTAATGCTCAAGTTCACCTTAGTACCAAGTCCCTTTTGAGAATACTTCCAAAAGTGAGAGGTGAATTGGAATCCACTATTCAACATGATGCACAATGGAACCCTATACAACCTCACCAACTCCTGGATAGACAAGAGGGCATAATCTTCGGCTCTAAATGTATTCTTGACTGATAAGAAATGAGCTGACTTATTCATGCGATCAACTATCACCATATGGAGTCAAAATGCTTTTTTGTCTTTGCAAACCCACTATGAAGTCCATGATCTCTTCCCACTTTTAAGTAGGAATATCAATATCTTGTCTTAGGCCACCTGGCCTTTGGTGTTCAACCTTGACTTGTTGGCAATTAGCACATTCAAGCACAAATTGAGCAATGTCCTTCTTCATTCCATTCCACCAATAGATCTTCCTTAAGTGTCTGTACATCTTTGTAGTGTTGGGATGATTGGAATATGAAGAGTTATAAGCTTCTTGCATTATTAGCTTCTTCAACTCACCATCATTGGGCACACGCGAGCTCCCTTGATATCGAAGTACCCCATCTCCTCCTTGTGAGAAAACTTCTATCTTTCCATCCTTCACTAAGGCTTTCAACTCTGGGATCAGGTCTTGCTTAGTCTTAACCTTCTCAATCAAAGAAGATGCGGACCCGTAAAGAACCGTTGCACCACTATTTATGGATACACTCAATTATATTCTCAATCTAGCCAACCTATGAACATCTTTGTCTAACTCCATTTTTCTATCATCCTCAAGGTGAGACATACTTATGGATACTTTACTAATGACTTCGGCTACCACATTGGCCTTTCTATGGTGATACTTCATGCTCATGTCATAATATTTAAGTAGCTATAACAACCTTCGTTGCCTTATATTGAGATCTTTTGGGTAAACACATATTGAAGGCTCTTGTGGTCAGTGAAGATATCCACACGGACCCTATACAAGTAATATGACCAGATTTTCAAGGAAAACACCACCGCCACAATCTCAAGGTCATGAGTCAAGTAATTCTTTTTCATGCACTTTTTATTGCCTTAAGCCATAAACAACCACCTTACCATTTTGCATTAGCATATACCCCAACCTAATGCTTAATACATCAAAATACATGGTGAATCCATCAGTTCCTTTTGGCAATGTCAATATTGGGGCTGTAGTTAGGCGATCCTTTAAAATTTAGCAAATTTATTCATACTCATTTGTCTACACAAGCTTAGCTTTCTTTTGACTCAACTTGATAACTGGGGATGAAATGGAAGAGAAGTCTTGCAAAACCCTTCCATATTAAATGACCAGGCCCAAGAAACTCCTTACGTCAGTAGGAGTCAATGTCCTTGGCCAGTTGCCTACCTTTTCAATATTTTGGATTAACCTTGATACTATCATATGATACTACATGCCCAAGGAAGGCAACCTCATCAATCCAAAACTCATATTTGTCAAACTTCACATAAATCTTTTGCTCCCTTCGGGTTTACAATACCACCCTCAAGTGTGCCATATTCTTTTGCTCACCTCGAGAGTAGATAAGGATGTCATCAATGGACACCATGATGAAAATCTCAAGGTAAGGCTTGAACACCCTATTCATGAGGTCCATAACTGTCGTTGGTGGACTGGTATGACCGAACGACATCACCACAATTCAAAGTGACCATACCTAGTCAAGAATATCATCTTAGAAATGTCACTTTCTGTCACCCTCAATTGATGATAACTAATCTCAAGTTAACTTTGGAGAAGTGTGTATCCTCTTGCAATTGATTCAACAAATCATCAATGCTCTAAAGGGGATACTTCTTTTTTGATGGTGACCTTATTAAGTTGTCGGTAGTCAATACACATACAAAGCGACCTATCCTTTTTCCTTATAAATAAATTAGGAGCATCCCATGAAGACCGGCTAGGTCTAATAGAACCCTTCTCCAACAAATTCCTCAATTGTTCCTTTAGCTCCTTCAACTCCAAGGGAGCCATTCCATATAGAGAGATTGAGATAGGTTGAATATTTTGTAGGAGGTCTATACCAAAGTCTATTTCTCTTTCAAAAGGAACACCCAGAAAGACATGGGGAAAGTCATTAACAACAGGGACCAACTCAAGATAGGGAACTTTGTAAGTGACATTTTTGACCTTTACCAAATGATAGATGCACCCCTTAGAAATCATTTACCGGGCATCTAAGAAGGAAATGAACTAACCCCTATATGAAGAGTTACTACCCTACCACTTAAGAATTGACTCACTTGGAAATTGGAAATTGGAACTTGACTTGATGAGTTTTACAATCAACGGAAGCATAGGAGGCATGCAACCAATCCATCTCAAGATCACATCAAAGTCTACAATTGAAATCTCAACTAAGTCACAAGAGACCACTTTATGTAAGATGGAGATGGGACCATTTCTGTAGACTCTTTGGGCAATAATGGACTCTCCGACGGGGTTACTTACTTTATAGGGCTCATAGAGGACTATGGGAAATACATGAAATTGATTAACAATAAATGGGGCTACAAATCATAATTTGCTCCTAGATCTAAAAGAACATGTGCGTCATAATAAAAAAAACTCTTAATATACTGATGATAACATTTGGAGCCTCTTCAAACTCTTAACAACCATAAATAGCATAAAATTGGTTGGTCCTTTAGACACCTTGGACTTATCCACCTTGGACTTAGGGCCTTACACTTCTGCTTTTACAATCTTTGGCATGGTTGTCAGGATTCCCACATTTGAAGCAAACATTAGACCCAACTAGACATTTTTCCTTATGGAGTCTTCCATACTTAGGGCAACATGGGCTTTAAGGCTTAAGAGTAACCACTTTGTCCTTTGTGGTCCTGGGAAGAGACTTGTTGGTAGATCCTTGCCCACCTTGCTTTTGTCCACCTTGAAACTTGTGACCACTACTTCTTTGGTGAGAGTAACTCCCACCATCAATTGAGGCATCTTGGACTCCCTTTCCCTCTGGCGAAGCTTCTCCTCCTCTATTTGTTATATATAAGTCATCAAGTGGGAGATGTCCATCTCTTTAACTAGCATGGCCGTCTTGCATTCCTTGGAGACGAAATCAGAGATGCTAGTGATAAACTTGCTCATGCGAGCTCTTGATTCCACAACCATAAAAGGAGCATACTTGGAAAGCTTTGACGGCATACTCCCTCACACTCATGGTCCCTTACTCAAGGTTCATATACACTTTCACCTTTGCCTCCCTAAGTTGAATTAGGAAGAATTAGTCCAAGAAAGCACACTTGAACTCTTCCCATTCGATTGGACCCACTTCTTGGCCGCTCTCATTCGCCCGTTGCTCATATCAAATCTTGGCCACCCCTTTGAGTTAGTAGGCTAGCAACTCGGCTTTCTCCTCTAACGGGATGCCAATTATCATAACTACCGATAAGCTTCTTCAAGAAAATAAATTGGGTCCTCTTCCATTTTAGAACCATGAAACTCGAAAGGGTTCATCCACATGAAGTCATGTACTCTAGCGGCTGAAGTAGGCACTTGAAGAGGAATGACTATCTCTCTGTTGGCTTGGTGGCCAATTATTGGGCAAACAAAGTGAAGGCGTATCGGAAATCCACATAAGACACTCCATTATCTCGTTAGAGTGGAAGAACTTGTTGTTGGGGAGTGGCTCTTTGATATGGAGATATCCTTTTCAGTATGATCTAGAAATAAGAAAAAAGATCACCATTAGTTATAAGAATACCTTAGCAAACTCTAAAGGCATGATATGAATAGAAAGAAGGAAAGACTTTCCTTAATTTTCTCATAGCCTCTCACTCAAGATAGTGGTACCCTTCACTACCTTGAATGAGACTCTACTTAACGAGGTATGCATGGATATCTGAGGAAGATTTTAGAACCTCGTGCTCTTATACCAAGTTTTTAATGATCCGAACTAGGGGCTTAGTCATTACATGGTGAATGAGATATCAAAAGACACCTCACCCAAGCCATCTTAAGCATCTCAAGCATTCATAAGCGTAAACACATAAATATTGCAGAAGTATAATGGAGAAGGGAGTATGCATCTTTTTAAGACAATGAAGCAACATTAAAAACCACGAACTACTAACATAATATTGTATATAAAGCATACCGACTTAACATATCGTCAGACAAAATCGGTAATGGTCAGTCTCCATCAATTTGAAAAGACTTCAGTAGTTTATAACATATAAAGTAAATACCTCAAAAGGTCTATAAATACATCATCTAAAAATAAAATACAAGGTAGAAAGGAAAATAGTAGAGTCCCAAACTAAAGGCTCACCATAAATAAAAGTGTTAGTCTTGAACTTTATATACTAGCTATTAGCTAGTGGAGGAGTGTTTATCCTACAACCTTAAATCATATAGGAAAAATATGTGTTAATATATTGGAATATACTAAATAAGTGAGGTGCATATATATATGAAATTGTAATACCATTATTTATAAGTATAACATATAATTGCACAAGAGATGAAAAGTACATAAACTGAAGTTAAGCATGCATAAGGCATAACTCAATATGAATAAGAGTCAATGCATGAGAAATCATGTAATGTAAACATATAATAGAATAATAAACTTGTGGGAGAAGAAATTAACTGACATATAAGACCATGTAAACTATTATATGGAATCCAACATAACTCCTTACATTGGCACGAGGAGACAAATTGTCGAGTGGAACTCCGTCAACTTTACAAGCATCTTAATAACATAAATGACCTATATGGATCCACTAGCCAAGGCTACAAGCGCTTCTATAGTGGCACATAGTGAAAGGACCCAGACTTTGTGTACTTAATGGTGCATGGAATTTGGTTCTAAAAGGTTTTTGACCAAAGTGACGCCTCATTGGCACCTCCACGTGTGACACACCACGGGCTGTTTGGAGGAGCCTTAAGATAACCCTTGTCCTTGTGTACAGAGTGTTGGCCTTAACGTAAGAGTTCAAGACTAAGGCTCGCACCACACGAATCCCACATGACTCGTGTGAGGCTTCACAGTGTGTATGCTGGCTTTTGTGGGTAGCCTAGGCCTTGAAAACCATATTTTGTCTAAGGGACTACACATATGAACCTCATACTTCTCTTGTGACTCTTCACAGGTCGTGAGGGCCTTCGTATGGGTGTTGGTGCAAAAAGTTTTTAAGTATGGAATCACTATTTCAGAACTTTGTCAGTGAAATTTTGCCTAAGTGTTGCACCAAGGATGGTCACATGGTCTGTTTGACCCTTAAACGATCCGTATGACCTTTGTATGGACCCATGACAACAATTTAACTTCCATTTCATTAATGGTGTTCTTGTAATTTTGGCTATTCGTGAGGGTCATTTATGACTTTCTAACCTATCCTAAGTCTCTTGAAAGATCTATATTCTTCTCCTCTCATTCAATTCTATTCAACACTTAGAATTATTCAAACTCTCTCATAGAAACTCCTTTCAAGTGAACTAGTGAAGGCTTAGATTGGCGATTAAGGAAGGACTCACTTCTTTATCAAATTCTTCTTGTTTCTTCTTTGTTAGCTAAGGTATGTGGGATCGATTCATGGTCCCATTTAACTATGAAGACCCTAAACTTTTTTACACTTGATTTTATGAAATTAAGCTTACTTAAAATATGTGCCTTTAAGACTATTGTTTATTTGATTCAATGAAGATATGTGCTATGTTTTATTGTTGAAGTTAAAGTGATTTAAGAACTAATATGTTAAATTTCATGATTACTATGAAGGTTTAGATATGCATTGTCCCTTTAAAGTTTGATCTAAGCATGGGTGATTTAAATCATAGTTTGAAATGTGGATTTACTTATGAATTTACTTCAATTTCATATTGTATTAATTGATTTAAGTTTGAATCTCTATTGCCCATGCTGTTCTCGTATTATTTATGACATATGCATACATGAGCATTGAATTTTGATGAAATATTCAGTAGGTTAAGCTCACATATGATTTTGATGAAAATTATTTAATGAGTTAAGCTCAAATATGATTATGACAAGAATGTGATCACATAAATATCTATGATATAGCTCTTTTAACATTTTGGGTGTTTATACCATCTTGATAAATGTGAATAAGTTATTCCTATGCATGAACATTATGTTCCGATGCATGATTTGGCTTTTGAACCCAAGTATGAATGATTATGAAGAACTTTTGGATTTTAAGCCTAAATGTGCATCGAAATGATTTGGAATGACATGTAACTTTTTTGAAAGTATGTATATGTATATAAATATTCTTGTGAGATAATGAATTAGCGCAGATGAGATTGTGAGCCTTAGGACTATCCCAAAACGTCGTATTCTTTTCTCTTGAACTATGTGCCAGCATAGTATATGTTTATGGTTACCTTTTACCAAAATGGGGGTACCCGTAAGCTACAATTACACCTTTGATATGATTTGAAAATTTTATCCAAAATGAGGGTGTCCATATGATAGGTTGTTTCTCTGAAATGGGGGTTCCCGTAAGGAGAAGTATGGTTTTCCTTTTGCAAGTAGATCACCTCTTATCCAGTGTTGGGAAAACATCAAAATTCCAAGTAATAGATCGATTGGTCTTATATGTCAGTTGAGGTCTCATCCCCTCTATATTGAAATATTTGCATTGCATGCATCATAGATTTCACTACATATTACTATATTTCTCTTCTTTGGTTATATGCTTCTTTCTATATATATGCCCTTGTCATCTCTTAGTGAATGCAAGTTTAATAAGTTCATATGCATTGCATGTGCATATGCTTTGCACATTTAAATATACTATCTCATACTTTTTGCCTACATGATCTAACCATGTAGGGATCAAAGACTACATTCATCCATCATTTGACAACTAGTTCGGGTTTGAGAAAGTTGTTGTAATGAGTCCTATACTCCAAGGACAAGTCATCATCCATCTACCTTATGTTTCTTTTGCTTATACTATATTTACTTTGATGGTGAGCTTGAGACATGTCTTGGATCCCGTCCTATTCCATGGTTAGAGGCATTGTTGGACATCAAGTAAACTCTTGTATGGATATATGTTAGGTTATGCTATTTGGAGATTTTGGTTATGACTATCTATTGGATGTAGTTATAATGATGTGTATTCATGATATGTTGTTGATGTCGCCCAAGTTACACCTTCTTTTTATAGGATAAAGTGGTAGCTATCAAGATATAGAACCTAACCAAGGTTAGGTTCGATCCCACAGGAAATACGTAGACTCACAAAAATTCACCAATATACAATTCGAGTAATTATCTAACTCAATTCCCCAAAAGTGGGGTTTTGCAATAATCAATGAGAAAAGTAAAATAACTAACTATCACAAGAGAAAATCAATAATAGAGAGCAACTAGGGTGTTGTGTTCTGCATGAGTCCCCAACTCAGTATCACCGGATAACCTAATTCTTGTCTAGTGTATAATATGTCGGACGGTAATTTAAGTTCACCAATCCCTTTGGTCAAAGGTAAGAGGTGAATTTCACTAAGCAACTTGGCCCATCTACATAGTGCACATTACTAACTATTACCTATTAGTCCCAGTACAACCTCTCCTTGGCCCAGTTAGGTTGAGTAGAGAAGAACACATCAAACGAATCCTGTTAATTAATCTCTTTTCCTATTCATTACTACCTTGGTACAATTTATAACACTAGGCGGGTTCTAATGTTGGCCACCATCAGACAACATGCATAACGAAGAGAGTTAACTATACATGCATATACACCTTCCAAGAATTGTGAATTATCTGGTTTTACTTTGTTAGTTCTTCATGGTTCCCACAACTCTAGTTGTTGATTTAGCAACTCATGTTATATGTAGATGAAGAGATTATGAATTGAGAAGACATAATTAAACACTTACACAGTAGATTTAAGAATAAGCAATCTGATGTCAATAAGAATCACAAGCTTTAAGATCATATTCAACCACAAGTGTTATCAAAGACTCTATCACAATTTTCCCTCTAAAAATATTGAGTTCTCTGAGTACTAACCTAAAACTAATCAAAAGTGTGAGAACTTATGAAAAATATCATAAAATACTCATTTATAATAATTAAAATTCAAAATACCAAATGACTTAGGAGATTGGTCGGCATACTCTACGATAACACTTTACAACCTGTATTGAAGTTTACGGACCATAATCACTCTTTATTTTTGTAATGGGATGAAAAGCATTTTGTGATGTCGGATAACCAGTGAAGACACATCTCACAGCTCCAAAGAAAGATGATATAGGACGTCCGTTCAAAGACCGCAGCGGGACTACCATTTGAAAGCCCGCCCCCGCTAGCTAACATAGGAAGAGATTCCCAGATAGTTTCGTGGCTTTTTTCCACGAGTCGTCTTCACTTCCACGGGAAAAGAAAAGGGGGAGAAGAATTTCGGGGGGAAGAAAGGTTCTCCCCTCTCCTGCATGTAGTCATTCATTGATGGGCGCTTGTTTTAAAACTAAACTACAAAGACCCCTAAGATCAAGAGTCCCAGCTTGCATATGTTTTCTTTTCAATTGGAATTCCCCAGAGAGATTTGACCTACCAACTGCATGCTCGGGTGCGAGAACGGTATCCATTGCCTGCTGCCCCCTCCCTATAGAACTGACCTTTGTCCCTCTTCAGCAGCCTCTCTTGTTTCGCTTGAGGTAATCTTCAATTTGAAAAAAGAAAGCGATCTCCTCATTTGAGTCCCCGGACAAAGCTGATTTGAAAACCGTTCCGCTCTTGTCAAATATCATAGAAAATATCACCCTTACTACTTACTTTGAAGAATGACCTGCTAATCTCTTCCTTCCCCTTCGGGCAAGCTACTTTCCTTCTTTTGCCCCCTTTTACTTTATGGCATGGAATTTCGGAGTGAATGAGTGCAACAAAACAAGGAAAGAAGGCTAGGAGATGACTTGTAATCGATCCAGCTATTGGTCTCGTACATTATTGCTGGAAAACTAGACTTCTTCTTTATGACACCCCTTTCAGAAAGTCTTCATTCTCTGAAACTCAAGGCATGAAACCTCTTCTACAACTCGTACATTAATCTATGAATCGTCTGCATATTCATAGAAGTAACTTTGAAAAATTAGCCCCTCACTGGAATTCCTTACGAAACTACTCTATGGCTCGTAGAATGATCTATGGCCCATAAGGTGTCTCGTATGATAGCAAATCTGCAGCAACTTCTGTAACTTTTCCCAAAATCAATGCTAACCTGTAGTCCTACAACGATAAACACAAAAACACATAAAACCCACTAACATCACATTGATAAAACTGAAAATCCTAAGTTTTAAGTATCAAAAGTGTTGTGTTTTGGACGCACATCGACACCCTCAACTTAAGTTATTGCTTGTCCTCAAGTAAAAGACTCAATCTATATAGAAAATTTAGTAACACACATACCTCAATTAAATGGCATACATCACATAAATCTCAGACTTAGATACCCACACCAACTTTTTCAAAACAAAATTAGATAGCTATTTAGCAAACCAATGCAAACTTGTGCTTGTGATAACATAACTATGACAAGTAAGAAGTTCCATTCTTCACAATCAATGATGTTTTCATATTTGACATTGGGACTACACAAAAACACTCACTCTCACAAAAGATATTCATGCATGATGACTAATATCATAGGCTTGCCCTCATACTCATGATCCAGACCTTCAACTGATTAGACTAGGATCATTGTAGGACTTTCAAGGCTTATAATGTAGACTTGGGGGGGGGGGGGGGTTGTTATGGTATTTTGGAAAATAGTGACTAAAGGCCCTCCTTGAAACTGCATTTCTCTACACTTTTTCCCTACTAACTTTGCTACTTTCACCTTATTCTCCCTTTTTCCAATTTCAGGATTTACTGCATGCTTTCTTATCATTTTCAGCCTTTTGCCGTATTTTTACACTTCATTTTACTTTTTAGCTCGTATCTAAGGCATCACTTATTTTTCTTGCACCAGTACATGATTTTGCTCCTCTTTCTCTGTATTCCTTACGCACCCCCTTATTTCTGTGCTTTATCCTTACACCAGCCACCCTCAACATAGACTTTTATCCCATGTTGATGTGCACAATATCCATCCTCTGAACTAGGGCCACTATTGGTAGCCACCGTCAACTTAGGCTTTTTGCCTCAGTCTAGGTACACAATGTTCAAGGAAAGACCATGGCCAAATTCAGAATTTTGCACTAGACACATCTAGGTTAATCATGTGTTTTCAATGACTAGGTACATGTTAAGCTAAAACATTAGGAAGAAGGGATATATCATCAATTGGGTTGGTTATTTTTCGACTAAAGTAGACTATTTAAGAACAATGGCCTAAAATCCTTTCTGAATCCAATTAATTTACAATCTAACTTAGAGTAAGAGGGCAAGTTCTGAATTAGCACAAAACAAATAAATTTATCAAATTTTCTCACACTCACATGACATTGCATACATTATCAACAAAAGATTCATATATCATGCTTTTTACCTCAATGTACCCTCACTTATCAGAACAGATATTGTCAGACACCTAAACACACGTGGTTACTTTTTAACTACTTAATCAAAATTTTTGGTGAGTATCATTTTTTAAACAAAATACAAAAACATTCTACATGCCATAAGTATTGGTACTATATGCTATAAATATTATCTAAACATCCTAAATGTGTCGATTCAACCGAAATTAAATATCCACAAGGAAAACAAACACAAGCAAGAAAACCCCTAGATCAAAAATTAGGGTAGTTATAGACCCAAGCTACTCAGACTTCATTAAGGCCTATAAGTATCCACACCCCATCGAAAAGATGTGCATTTCCCCAATGCACAAAATCAAAAAGAGATGGAACATAAGGGGTCAAAAATATACTTGGGCACCAAAGCGCTAGTCTGTGGCTGAGTCTGGACACCCTCCTCTTATGGGGTGGTTTGCTCAGTAGTGGTACTCTATACAGAGGGGCCAACACCAGCCACCTATTCTGTCGCTCGAACTTGTCTTATCTCCTCATCATGCCTCAATTTCCTTAATGCAAGCTGGAGATGCTCCTCCTCTGTCATCCTTACACGTACATGTCTCTCATCTGTGCAAGGTCTTTTCCATAAGAAAGACTGGACAGACTCCAAAGGAGTAAAAAAAATCAACAATTAGCACCTTAGGTGTAGTCAATGGTAGTGCAACCGATGCCACTAGTGTTGCTGTGGAGTCAGCTCGGAGCTGCTACATCTTTATCTATAGAGCTAACAAATCTGAAGGTCGATGCTTGCCCAATCTCCGTTGTACCCTCTCCTCGAAGGTGTCAATGCGGGTATCTATGATAGAAATGCGATCCTGAATAGTAGCAACCATGAGTGCCTGGGACCGACCCTTTGAATCTACAATAGCCTGGCGAACCCATGGCCTGATCTGGTGAACGAGTTGAGTCAACTCGTACTCAGCATGGGATAATCTCTGCACTAAGGTCTGTATAGAAGCAGCGGACATGTAGATCATGTCCCCCGGTTGTAGGTTGTGAACTAGTGGCCTCTTGTGGACGAGCAACAATAGTGGAGCCCCTCTCATCAATTGCCTCAGGCTGCGGAGGCCTCTCCTCAGTAGCAACAGCAGTAGTAGTGGTGGCAGTCTCAGATCCCTCAAGTGGTGGAGATGGGGCAAACAGCTCAGGCATAGGTGGAGGTTGTGCTCGCGAAGTGCCATCGGGTTCTCTTCAGCCTTGATCAGGTTTTGATCCAATGTATGTTGGCCTCAATCATCTAGTATAGCTGATATAATATCTCCACCCCAGACGTAAGTCAAAGCTTATGAATCAAGTGCGGGAATGGGATGTAGGTAGACCTCTTCAATGCAGCCTCATGAATCTGCTCAGTAATGAGGTGGGCCCAGTTAATCTCATAGCCAGCGAAGATGCTGGCAACTAAAACTGCACACTCTATCGTTAGAGTACAAACAGCACAAGTCTACCAGATGCGTGAATGAACAATTGCCTACTACTATTTAGCGAGGAAACTGAGTGAAGCCTTGATAATAGGTTCCGGCGAGTGGTGACCCAAGCGAGTTTCGGACCCTTCTCTGTAATATATGGATCTGGTAGCAGGGAACTCGGGACCAAATAACATATGGCGGATGGTCTCCTTTGATACATCCACGTGCCGGCCCTTACCCTCGTCTTTTTCAGTTTGAGCTAAGCGAGAGGCTTCTTCCCCTTGGGAAGAGTAAGCTGAATAGGGGATGCATAGAACTCCCTCACCATAGTCGGGGAGTATCATCCAAGAGAATCCAACAGCCACTAAAGCTTATGTCTACTCCTTGTGTCCTGGAGGCCAGGGACATAATCAAGTCTGTCAGAAATAACTCTGGGCGCCTCATAAATAGAGCGAGTCGGATGGCCCCGTTCTCCCGGCTGTATGCCCTCTGTGTAGATCTCCTAAATGCCCTCGACACACCATTGGCTAGTGAGGGAATCTAGTGAAAATGATGATAATGGTGCGATGTAAGACTGCCTCTGATATGTCCTCAGAGCTAGACTCCGCTCTTGATGGAGTCATCTGTGGTAACCCGCTCTCGTCACTACCTTCTTTCTCAGACTGGGAGTGTGAGTAACAAAGTCTGAGCACGCCTAACTCTAGCAGCGGGTCTGGTCTTTGGTATAGAAGCCTCTGGGTCCGATGTGAAATCTAGGACATCTAGTAAACCACTCAGTTGAGTGGTATGCTCATTGTCTAAAGACTTATACTTGAGCCTCCTTCTAATAGCCTGGATATCAGTGTGTTTACCTTTAGGAGCCACTGTACCCGAAATATAGACATATACGCACCATGGTTAGCCCCACAAATTAAGAACTGAAATGCAAAATATTTTCTGAATTGAGCAGCAGAAAGCATTACAAAAGCTTCTTTATGGGTCATAGTCGATGCTACGAGTTGTAAAGAGCCTTCATAAACCAATGATTCAAGCGATTCTAGTTACTGGAAAAATCTACAAGACCAGGTACGACTCATAAAATGGTTTATGAGTAGTAGACTAAGTCGTAGAAAATTCCAATGAGTACTTAAGTTCAGCAGGGATCTTCGAGACCTATCTACGAGCCATAAAGTGATCTATGACTCATAGAATATCTCATATAATGGATACTCAGAAACATCAGGTTCCTGGAATTGGGCACGAGGGGCAATTACAACTCTTGGATTGATCTACGGGCCGTAAAATCCACTCATGAACCTGAAAACTCAGTCACCTGAGTTTCTAAGTCCACCACATGAACCCCAAGAGACTATTTCATCAAATAATTTATCGCATCAAAGCAAGAAAAAATGCACCCATATGATTAGCACCCCATACCCATCATCCCCAATATGTTTTGTACACATACACCCCATCGAAAGTGATTTAGCATGGATTATCCTATTATTCCGACCATTTCTAATTGATTTAAACAAGATTGTGTACCTTTTTCATCACTCTCCAATTCTCGAACACAATCATTCAATAAGAGAAGGTGAGTAAAAAAATAGACACAAACAATTAACATTTACATAAGGCCAAATTGCCCAATTCCAAACTTAATTAACAATTCAAATATGGGCAACCTAATTTCAACAAGGATAATTCAAATTCAAATAAGGATTTTGTGTCTAAACACCATACCCCACAATAATTTCAACTCCATCTTTTACACAAGGCAAATTATAGTTCTTAGTTAAATCGAAAACTTACCCAGAATTGAGATGAAATCGAAAAAGATGAAGGAGGTGAGTAGAACCCTAGGCTGGAAGAATTCTTTCCAAAAGAGGATGTAGGTGGCCAAAAGTGGTCACAAAAATGAGGGTGTGGGGTAGCTTGGGTTGATCGGTAATTTTAGGTCAAAAGTGGGGTCAAATAATTTGACCCCTCTATTTATATGTTGATCAGGTTAATCTGAAAAGTAACGAGCTTGGACTCTACGAAATCCTAATTACAGGCCATAGAGAGTTCTAGAGCTTGTGAATCATGGTTTTGTAGAACGTCTAACCCTAGTTTTTAGGACTAGGTTTCGTAGACCAGTCTACGAGTCGTAAAGTGATTTATGGCTCGTAGAGTTGGTCGTAGAGACCCCAACACTTAGAAAACTTTTAGAAAACTTACCTTGGGTCCACAAGACCCATTTACGACTCGTAGTTTGATCTAAAAGTTATAAAGTTGGATCATGGACTGGAGTGCATATTTTTTTTCTTATTGGAACTCTCTACGTTGTGGGATACGGGTCGTAAAGTGACTTACAACCCGTATACCAGTAGTAGAGACCCAACTTGATGCTCTTCTCAACCAAACTGGCTGAAATCCTATGCCTGCATATGGTTCAAAAATATATTGTTACCCTATATGCAACTAGCCAATGTCCGAAATTAAAGTCAAAACACAAGACAATAAACTACCTATGAGTACAAAAGCTAAAAATAAACCTACAACTATGCTATTACATCAAAAACCTTGTGTTGCCTCCCAAGTAGCACCTAATTTATTGTCGCAACATGACTTAGGCAGATTGATTTCTCAGACTATGGCAATTACCTAGACTTCAATCTTCAACTCATTTGGATGCTTCATGGACTGACAGATATAGAAGACAACTTCTTCGTCATTCAATCTAAACCTGAGTTGACTAACTTCCATATTTACTAGGGCTTATCTAGTGGCTAGGAAGGGTCTTCCAAAGATGATTGGGACGTTGAAGTCAACTTCGCAGTCTAGGATCACAAAGTCTACAGGGAATATAAACTTCTCAACTTTTACCAACACTATATAGTATCCCTATAGGCTTCTTCACTATGCAATTCGCCATCAATAACCGCATGCTAGTTGGCATAGGGGCTCCCAATCCAAGCTTTTTATAGACCACAAGTGGCATTAGATTTATGCTGGCACCTAGATCACATAGTTCTCTCTCAAACTGTACATCTCTGATGGTGCCGGGTATGGTGAAAGCACCTGGGTTTTCATGCTTTTGAGCTAAGGACCTTGTAGTAATAACACTACAATATTTAAGCTCTTAGGAGAGCTCGTGACTCACAATGCGCTTTTTGGTGATCAAGTCCTCATGCACTTCGCATACCCTGACATCTTCTCCAATGCATTGATGAGAGAGATATTGATAGAGAGCTGCTTTAGCATGGAGAGAAAGTTCTTGAATTTTCCTTCCTCCTCCATCTTTTTTTAGGGAAGGGAGGAGAAGGCCTAGGAATGAGCTTAAACCTTTGTGGCGCATCACCAGCTTCACTCACCCTATCCTTTCCACGATCATCCCCTTTATCCACATCATTTGCCTCAGTCATCTCCTGTCAAACATCTTCTACATCAACCAACATAGGAGGGTCAATTATGCTCTTTCTACCCTGAGTGATGACCACCACACACTGCCTTTTGTTTTTATGATTTTCCACTGTATTGCTAGGTAAGCTGAGTTGACACTTGACCAAACTATTATTTAAGACGTTTAATTGCCATAGAGTGAGACTCTATTTTTTATTAATACTTGAAATATCTGATTACATGCCCCTTAGACTCTCATCCTACGTCTTAGCCTTTTTTAATGGGCGATCAAACATCTCTTCAATTCTGCAGTTGCCTGCACCTGCATTATAGTTGTGTGGTGGTATATGAGGGCCATTTCTGAAGCCTTCTCTATGACCCCAATCTACATTTGGACCCCTATTTATATCATAATATCTTCCGCAGTTGTCCCTATAAACTCCATCTCTACCAAAGTTCTGACCTTGGTTTCTTTGACCTTAGCACCAATAGTCTTGATTGGACACTTGGGCATTAGTCCGGATAGCCCCTGTCTAGTCTGCAACAGAACAAGCATCCTAATCATAGTATGGCTCCTCAAACATGGGTGTACCTAGAGGTTGGTGAACCACTGTGTTCACTCATTCTTGGTTCTGCTTTATCATCACATCTATACTTGGGAAAAACTGAGCAAGCTGCTGCATGATTTCTTCATTAGTTTTGTCTTACTCTATCCCCACACTGACAGCAGTTAAACTCTTTGTGGAACCTCTATCCCACTGCCATATGCACGATTTGTTTTGACCACTCTTTTCATTCACTCTGTAATCCTTGAAAATGGTTGATCTAGAAACATACCCCCTATAATAGTGTCAACACAGGCTGACTATTCTTATCAAGGGCATGATAAAAGATCACCACCAAGGCATCATCGACTATCTCGTGGTCAGGGATGCTCCTGAGACATTTTTTGAACCGCTTCCAAGTAGTGCTTATTGAAACACTAGGAAGCACTAGTCAATCTGTTCCTTCAACTTTAGCTTCTTCGATCTAGGGAAGTATCTCTACGAAAAGGCCTTCTACAAGTCTGTTCAGCTAGTGATTGAACTCAGCAGAAGCTCAAATAGCCATAATGCAACATTACCCGTAAGAGACAATAGGAAGATGAAAAGTCGCACAACATCCATAGACAGATTTTGTATCCCCATCACTCTCTTACAAACAAATTCCATATTGTTTAGGTGACTTGGTGGATCCTCTGTTTGTAAGCCTACAAATAGCCTATGGTTCTGCAGCATCTGAAGTAACCCACTCGAGACTGTGAACTTTGTGTCTTTCGGTAGTGGTGGTAACACAATAGCTCCAGTCACCTCGATAGCCATAGGACTTAACTTGTACTGATTCTACTGGTAAGCATTGGTATTCATATCTGAGGTTATGGAATGTCCTCCAAAGGAGGTGTGTTCTCATTCCCAGCATCATCATTATTGTTCCTATTCGTAGTTGTATTGGCGGCATTGTTAGTGATGTCTTGGGCCATTCTTCTTGATATTTTGTGGATTTTTAGATTAAATGGAGCTAAGGGATTGCTTTGACTCTTAGTGTTGGGCATACACTACTCGTACACCCTGAAAAAGAATGAATACAACAAATAAAAGTGAAATAAGAGAACTAAGGTTAACACTCGAACTACTAATAAATTCACTAAGTCTAGCTATATTCCCCGGCAACGGCACCAAAATCTTGATGTCGCCTAAGTGACAACTTCACTTTAGAGGATAAAGCGGTCATTATCAAGATATAAAGCCTAACCAAAGTTAGGGTCAATCTCACAGGGAATACATAGACTCATGAAAAGTTCACCAATATGCAATCCGAGCAATTAACCGGCTCAACTCCCCAAAAGGGGGGTTTTGCAATAATCAATGAGAAAATTAAACTATCACAAGAGAAAATCAATAATAGAGCAACTAGGATATAGTGTTCCCCAAGAGTCCCTAACTTAATATCACCGGAAAACCTAATTCTTGTCTAGTGCATAGCATGTAGGATGGTAATTTAGGTTCACCAAGACTTTTGGTCAAAGGTGAGAGGTGAAGTTCACTATGCTATTTGGCTATCTCCATAGTGTGCATTACTAACTATTACCTATTAGTCCGAGTATTGCCTCCCTTGGCCTATTTTGGTTGATTAGATGAGAACACATCAATCAAATCATGTTAATTAATCTCTTTTCATATTCATTGCTACCTTGGTCTAGTCAAGAACACTAGACAGGTTTAATGTTGGCCACCATCAGAAAATATGCAAAACAGAGAGAGTTATGCATATACACCTTCCAAGAATTATGAATTATTCGATTTTACATAGTTAGTTCTTCATGGTTCCCACAACTCTTTTTGTAGATTTAGCTACTCATTCTATGTGTAGATGAATAGATTATGCATTGAGAAGAAATAATTAAACACTTACACAATAGATTTAAGAACAAGCAATCCAATGTCAATAAGAATCACAAGCTTTAATATCAAATTCAACCACAAGTGTTCTCAAAGACACTCTCACAATTTTCTTTTTCAAAATATTGAGTTCTCTGAGTACTAACCCAAAACTAATCAAAATTGGTGAGAACTTATGAGAAATAACCTAAATGACCAATTTATAATAATTAAAATTCAAATCCTAAATGAGTTAGGAGAACTGGTTGGCAAACTCTACGACAGAACTTTACGACCCGTAATTGGGGTTTCGTACATTGTTGTTGGAAAACTGAACTTCTTATTTACGACATTCCTTTATGACTCACAATATGGTTTACGACCTATAAAAGGGGTTTCGTCTAATGAAATTTTGAAAGTCTTTATTCTCTGATCCTTAGGGTAGGAAACCTCTTCTACAATTCGTACGTTAATCTTTGGCTCGTCGGCATGTTCATAGAAGTAATTTTAGAAACTTGACCCCTCATTAGAATTTCATATGAAACAACCCTTTAGCTCGTAGAATGATCAACGACCCATAAGGTGTATAATAGCAAATCTGCAGCAAGTTCTAAAACATTCCTCAAAATCATTTCCAACCTAAAATTCACAAATACAAACACAAAAACATGTAAAAACCACTAATATCGCATTGAGAACTCATGAAATTCTAATTTTTAATTATCAAAAGTGCTATATTTTGGTAGCACATCAGTTGTAGAAAAATGGAAGATCCTAAGTCCCATCTTTTCCATCATAGAGTGAGTCATGCATACCCACCCCTTAGTTTCTTGGTGCTATGTGTATCTATACAAATCTTTATCCTTATGAAATCCCCATAGCATGACTTCTACTTTTCAATTCCTTAGAATTATGTGTTTATTATTCAATTATGCACTTCCAAATTGATGATGTGATTTGGATACTTTGAGGCTTTTTTGGGGACTCTTAGATTTTCATTCATCGTGTCATTCCTAAACCCTAGGTTTGAGTCATGGCAAGCGTGGTATCAAAGAACTTGGTTTATAAATGATCCTCAATGTCTAGTATGTCGCATCGAGTAGAGTCTTATTCATGAATGTGAAGTACACCATGCCTATCAGTGGGAGTCTATGATGGCATTCTCGGATATATCTAACTTCTTCATCTCTTATGTTATGCTTTGGGTCATTTATTAAGTTTCCCTAACCCTGATTGTCCTTTCTACATTACAAATGTTTTTTCCATGAAGAGCTCCCCTACCAAGACAGTCCTCGATCAATGAGGACCAACTTCCTCAAGGGTCTATGAAGTGCCAGTTAATAATGGTGAATTTAATAATGTTGTTGCTATGCTTTCCCAAGTGGTGACCACCTAGGCTAGCTAGGCCAATCTTCTTGCTCGTGATCCCACTCTAAGTTCTAGAGTGAGAGATTTTACCAGGATGAATCCTCTTAAGTTTTATGAGTCAAAGGCTAATAAGGATGCTTAAGAATTCATTGATGAACTCTATAAGGTGTGGACTATTATGGGCATGACTTATAACAAGAAGACTGAGTTAGTTGCTTATCAGTTGCAGGATATGACTCAAGTGTGGTATACTCAATGATTGATTGAGATGGTCTATGGTGCTAGGGTTAATTGGAGGAATTCAAGTTTGCTTTTCTAGATCATTTCTTCCCTTTTGAACTTAAGGAAGCCAAAATGAATGAATTTATCAATCTCAAGAAGAGTGGAACGAGTGTGAGGGACCATACCCTCAAAGCTCTCAAAGTATGCTCCTATACTAGTGGCCAGCCTTCATGCAACAATGCCCAAGTTTATTTCTAGGATCTCTAATTTGGTTGTGACAGAATGTCATATAAGTATGCTGATTTGGGATATGGACATCTCCAGGCTCATGACATGTGCTGAATAGATTGAAGAAAAACTCAATGAGAAGAGGGTGCATGATTCTAAGAGGACCCGTTATGATGGTGCATTCTTCAACTCCAAGGGTGGTGGTGCTTATGGTCACTTCCAATAGGGCCATGGTTCTAATGCAACGTATGCCAATTCTAGGGTGCCTCCTCCCAAGGCATTGGAGGTGGGCCATTACTTTCATGGTGTGACAGGTGCGGAACAAATCACACAGGTGCTTGTTGGAGAGATTTGGGTGCATGTGTTGGGTGTGGTGATAGGAGCCAGAAGGTTGTTGATTGTCCTAAAGTTGCCTAGAGCGCTCAAAGTCAAGTGGCCCTAGGTGATCAAGACCAACAAATAGCTCCACAGGGTACTTCCCTAAGACTCAATAGGTTATATGTTTTGCATGCTCGTTTGGAAGTTAAGAAGACTTCGAATGTTGTGATTGGTATGTTAAAATTGTTTGATTTTGATGTTTATGATTTTCTTGATCCAGGTGCAAATTTATCTTTTGTGACTCCTCTTTTGGCTATTAAGTTTGGTTTAAGCCCTAAAATCTTAAGGGACCCCTTTTCGGTTTATAATCCTGTAGGTGAGTCTATTGTTTCTCGAAGAGTCTATTGGAGTTTTCCTGTCTTTGTTTCTTATAATGTCCTATCATGTGATCTTGTGGAACTTGAGATGTTTGGTTTTGACATTATACTTGGGATCGATTGCTTGCATGCTTCATATACCTTTATAGATTGTAGAATCAAGAAGGTCAAGTTCCAATTTTTGGAGGAACCTCTTCTTGAATGGAAGGGTAGTGACTCCGCTATTAAAAGTCATTTTATTTCCTATGTCAAGGCTCAAAAGATGATATATAAAGGGTGTATCTATCATATTGTAAGGGTCAAAGATGTGGAATCTGAGTCACCACTCTTGAATCGGTCTCGGTGGTTAATGAGCTTCTGGATGTGTTTCCCTAAGATTTGACTTGTATTCCTCCTGAAAGGGAAGTAGAATAGATATCCTCCCAGATATGCAATCTATCTCTATTCCTTTTATCGTATGGCAATAGTTGAGTTGATTGACTTGAAAGACCAATTGGAGGACTTATTGGAGAAAGGCTTCATTAGACTAAGTATATTGCCATAGAGTTCTCTGGCATTATTTGTAAGAAAGAAAGATAGGTCTCTTGAATGTGCATTGATTATAGTCAA
Source organism: Solanum ossicruentum (assembly GCA_025774065.1). NCBI lineage: Eukaryota > Viridiplantae > Streptophyta > Magnoliopsida > Solanales > Solanaceae > Solanum > Solanum ossicruentum. The sequence continues at coordinate 4,177 of JAOTQR010097153.1, read as the reverse complement.
CTAAATAAGGTGACCTTCTAGAACAAATACTTGTTGCCAAGGATCCATGACTTGTTTAATCAACTTCAAGGAGCACCCATTTCTAAAAGATTCACCTCCATTCCGGTTATCATCAATTGAAGGTTAGGGAGTGTGACATTCCCAAAATAGCTTTTCGAACTAGATATGGGAACTTTGAGTTTGTCATGAGGTCACCTAATTTGAGTAACACTTCGTCATTTAGTTTTGTAGTTATCTTCATTGATGATATCCTTATTTATTCCTTAAGTGAGTGGAAGCATATGGATTATTTGAGGTAAGTTCTTCAAATTTTGAGAGAGAAGCAATTGTATGCTAAACTCAATAAATGTGATTTTTGGTTGCATGAAGCATCTTTTCTTGGTCATATGGTGTTCAGTGATAGTATTAAGGTTAACCCAAAGAAGACCGAGGCTTTGAAGAATTGGCCTAGACCATTGACTCCTTCAGATATTCAAAGTTATCTTAGGTTGGATGGTTATTATAGGAGGTTTATTGAAGGTTTCTCAGCTATTGCATCTCCATTGACCAAGTTGACTCAAAAGAACGCTAAGTTTATCTGGTCAGATGAATGTGAAAAGAGGTTTCAGACTTTAAAGGATCAGCTTACATCGGCTCCTTTTTTGACTCAACCGGATGGCTTAGATGGGTTTGTGGTATATTGTGATGCTTCTAAGATTTGGTTGGTTTGTGTGCTTATGAAACATGGTATGGTGATAGCTTATGCATGAATTATGCATGAAGGTAATTGAAGTTGTATGAGCATAATTACCCGACTATGATCTTGAGCTAGTAGCTATGTTGTTTGCTTTGATGATTTGGAGACATTATTTGTATGGGGTGCATGTTGATGTTTTTATCAATCACAAGAGTTTGAAAAATACTTTCACTCAAAGGGATCTTAACCTGAGGCAAATGAGGCAGTTGAAAATCCTTAAGGACTATGACATGAGTGTGTAATATTATCCAGGCAAAAGGCAAATATTATAGCCGACGCTCTTGGTAGACTATGTATGGGAGGGTGGCTCATCTTGATGAAGGGAAGAAGTAGTTGGTAAATGATGTTCATCCTTTGTCCAGATTGGTGTTAAATTGGCTGACTCTAATGATAGTGGTATTCATGTTCAAAATGGGGCTAAATCTTCTGTGGTTGTTGATGTCAAGGCGAAGCAAGATTTAGACCCATCATTAGTTGAGTTGAAGAAGTTAGTTGCCGAAACGAAGATAGAAGTCCTCTCCCAAGGGGGATATGGTGTGCTTCGGTATGAAGATCTATTGTGTGTTCCGAATATTGATGGTGTTAAGGAGGTGAGTATGAATAACACTCATAACTCTCATTATTCTATTCATCTCGGATATAAAAAAATGTGTTTTGATTAGAGGAAAGTGTATTGGTGGCGTGGTAAGAAGTAAGGTATAGACAAGTTCATCTCTGAATGTCCTAATTGTCAACAAGTGAACACAGAGCATCAAAGGCCCAGTGGATTGTCTCAAGGTATCAAGATTCCTTCTTAGAAGTGGGAAGATGTGAGCATAGATTTTATAATTAGTTTTCCCCAAACTTGAAAGCAATTTGATTCAATTTTGGTTATTGCTAATCGAATGACTAAATCGGCTCATTTCCTACTATTCAAGACTACCTTTAATGCCAAAGATTATGCAAGCTTGTACATCAAAGAGTTGGTGAGATTGCACGGTATACCTAGGTCTTTCATATTGGATTATGACACCAGATATACCTTTCACTTTAGGAGATTATTTCAAAGAGGACTTGGCACTAAGGTGAAGTTAAGTAACGCTTTTCATCCTTAAACCGATGGAGAAGACGAAAGAACAATTCAAACTTAGGACAACATGTTGGGGTCTTGCGTGTTAAATTTCAAGGGTAATTAGTATTATCACCTACTCCTTGTTAAGTTTGCTTACAACATTAGCTTTCATATTAGCATTGGTATGGCTCCGTTTGAGGATTTGTATGGTAGGATATGTAGATCTCCAGTGGTGAGGATTGAGATGGGAGAGATAGCTTTGATTGGCTCGGATTTAGTGTTGGAGGCTATAGAGAAGTTGAAGTTGAAGTTGATCAGTGAGGGGTTGAAGACGGCTCAAAGTCGCCATAGTCTTATTCGGATGTTAAGAGGAGGGATGTTGAGTTTTATATTGGAGATTGGGTGTATGTGAAGGTTTCATCCATGAAGGGTGTAGTGCATTTTGGCAAGAAGGGCGGTATATGGGCCTTTTTGAGATTGTTGAGCAGGATTGGAAATGTGGCTTATAGATTGGATTGTCCTCTGGATTTGACTTCTATTCACCAGATTTTCATATGTTTATGTTGTGCAATTGATTGGTGATCCTAGTACAATTGTACCTTTGAAAGGTGTTGAGGTTAAGGAGAACTTGTCTTATGAGGAAGTCCCAGTTGAGATCTTGGATAGGCAAGTGAAACGGCTTTGTAATAAGGATGTAACTTCCGTTAAGGTGCTTCAGGGAAATCAACTTGTGGAAGTACTACATAGGAGGCAGAGTTAGACATGATGAAATGATATCTCCATCTTTTCTAATCTAATCAAGCTTAAGGTATTAGGTTCTTCCTATTCCAAGTGGTTATAATTCTTTCACTCTTGAGTTTTATGACATGACATGCATACATGGGCACAAAAATGATTCAAAGATGCTTTAAAAATTATTTTAAAATGTTTTGATGTAAGTTTTAATGAATTTATGGATTTCAAAGTGATCAAATATGCATTGTGTCCTCGTGTTTGGATGTATCATGTTCAAGTAAAGCCTTTCAAGCCTTGTTCAAGCACATTCAAGGAAAAATGTTCCCAAGGGGCAGATGATGTAAGGACCAGGACTTTGCATGGCTTTAATGGTCAAGGAATTTGGTTCCGAAGTGCAAGGAATTTGGTTTCGAAAAGTTTTTGACCTAGGTGACACCTCATAGGCACCTCCACAAGTCATGTAACTCACCACAGGCCATGTGGAGGAGCCTTGAGATGACCCTTAGCCTTGTTCGTAGAGTATTGGCCTTAACTTTGGAGTCCAAGACTAAGGCTCACACCACATAAACCCCACATGGCTAAAGTGAGGATTCACGGGCCATGAGGTGCCTTGGTGTGGGTAGCCTTGGCCTTAAAAATCATACTTTGGCCAAGGAACTTCACACATGAACCTCATACGGCCTGTGTGACTCTTCACGAGTTGTTAATATGCCCAAATTTACACACCAAATAGAATAGTAAAGTGATCGTTGATCAAATATAGAACTCAATAAAGGTTGAGGTCGATCCCACAAAGAATATGTGAGAATGAATCTATCAGCACACTTTTCAAATGTAATATCTATTTCTAAAATAACAATACGTCAAGTAAACGGGGGGTTTTGGTTTTTGCAAACTAAGTTATTAAAGTAAAGTAACGAAAGAGTACAAAGACTACTGGATTTCAAACAATTAATGCGAAGCTAGGATTGTGTTCCTCATGACATCTAATACGATAGCCGAATCTATGTGGTGAACTCATTCATAATTGCACCTCTCAAATGGGGGGTTCCTTTTGAGAGGTGCATTTTTTACGTATATAATATCTAACAAGTTATATAACACCTAATTCATCTTTCGGTCCTTCTTAGATGCATTTCATTCATCAATTTTTGGTCTCCGAACGTATACTTATTAACCCTTGTTATAGACCCTATTTACTCTCACCTTTCAGTCTCAAGTAATTATACTAGGTAAAACCCCCAAATTTCAGCCGTAGAACTCTTCTCCTAATCACTACATCCCTTTAGGGCATGTAACAAATACAGGCTTGCCCTAATGCATTGACTCATTAAAGAAGAAGTTAAAGTGAAGAATACTACGATGTATATGCTAATCGATCCCAAGTTTTACCCCAAATTCATCTATCTTATTGATTTGTCATACTTCCCACAACCCTAGTTGTGGATTTAGCCTAGCATATTCAAGAAAGATAGCCCACAAAAATATAAACAATTCATAATAAAGAACTTTTACTATTGAAGAATTTATGAATCCACAGATTACAATCATGAGTAAGATAATTGAAATCCAAGAGTTCAATGAAATTGAAAGAAAAATAGTGTTCTTCTTGTGTTCTGTGTCTACAACAGTCCAAGACTAAGTAAAATGGGATA